>JAZHYW010056764.1:0-24501 GCA_037355805.1 Ixodes ricinus
TCGACGGGTGTACTGACCGCTCTATCGGGGGCGCCGAAAGGGGAGGTCTTCTAACAAGCTCTTCGCAAAACGTAATAAAATCCTATTACTATAAAACAAATATAAAGCCCAGGCTTTCTCAACAATGTCACCATTAACTTATTAAAGCATAAAACATAGAGTTGTTATATTGTACGCTGGGGGTTCAAGTGGCGCTAGTGTGCTGACGCAAGTTGAAGCAGACGGCAACCAGTCCAAAAATGATTCCGGCATTGCCATTTCACGGGAAAGAGTGGGTCGCGATTTTCTCCCCTGCACTCGATCATGAAGAGTCAATATTCCGAATACTTTGTACGTACTAGGTAGCTTGCAACATTTCTCAGTCAAGCAGATGAAATATTTAGTCAGTTACGGCGTTTATCTTTCGAGATCCATCGCATTAAAAACGGTGCTTAAACGGCTTTGTACGTGTATTTATGTCAACGAGGTAGAGGGGCTTAGAGCGATAAGCCGGGTTTCGGTCTGCTCGAAAGTGACCCCCACAAGGCCGCTGCCATTGTACGCATATTTGACCACTTGTCACGTGACCAGGCCAAATACGTGACGTCACGGGAAAGACGGCAGCGCCCCATGCAGCGGCTGGCCCCAGCTGGGCCGGAGCTTGTCCGGATGCTTTCTTCGTTGTCTTTCGTCTCGGCGAGTTCGATTTCAGACTGGGAAGCCGTCATATGGGCCGGTCGAACGCTGACTTCCAGAGTTCAGCGTCGCGTCGTGACGTCGGTATAACGAAAGCGTCTGGAGGAGGAACGGTGTGCATCTCGCAGGTAACCGACGGGGATATTGCCACAAAAGACGACAACTTGGCCCTACGTTGCTCGGACCTGCCGGATTGACCACGGATACTGCTGAGGATGAGATTTTGAGGCGAAGTTTCTGCTGCTCATTCGTTGACCATCGGAATCTTCTTTGAGGTCTGCAGTGAGGTGATGACCGCAATATATTTGGATACACAGTTCAGTGATGGGAATTGCGTGAGCTCTGCTGCTTGGCAGTGTGCCGATCGTGGTGCCGCTTCGGTTCAAATGATCTGCTGGGCTCACGCTTTGGCTGTGCGGTGGCACCGGAGAGCTTCCTTGAAGCTTGCAGGCTCCCGTGCCGTGCTAAATGATGCTGTGCTGCTTCCCAAATTTGGCCCGGCGTATGACGGTGCACTTTCACTGGAGCACAGGTGCGCGGCGCATCGAAGAGCCGCCATCAAGCTGGTAGTTCCTGTACCGTGCGCTGGGTGATGCTCCGTTGCGTTGCGGCGCTGGTCGAAACGGCGAAGTCTGTGCGTGCTTGGATGCTCCGTGCGATGCTCCTCGGCACCACACTCATCCGCGAGGACACCACCTGCTTGCGGGGCCTGCAGAGCCGCGCGCCGAAGCGTCTTCCCGCGTTCCGCCTTCCGCCGCACCCGCCGTCACCCCAACTTTGGCGTCGCGTCCACCCACCGGTCGAGTCTCCGCATACACTGATTTGACTCGACTCGAAACCAAGCCGAGGTCGTCGCCTTCCGGAAGCATCTTTTCTTGTCAAAGCAACAGCAACAAAATCAAAAGGAAGAAACCGCCCGAGTTGGGGACAGAACATTCCGCCGCACCCTCCTCGAGGGTGGGGCCTCTCTCTGGAGTTTCCAATGCCGCGAAGCAGTAGCAGCCGATGGTGCCAGCTCTCCCCGCTCAACCCGCAGGGCAAGGGGCGACCGAGGAATCGGACGCGCTTCCTCACGAAAGCTCAAAAAAGAAAAAACCAGTCTGAACTCTGACGACATGAAGAGACCGAAAAGGAATGGTAGTCAACATTTTTCAACAAGACTGCTCTTCGGGCAAGGGATGAACACAAATATGAATAATCTTGTCCAGGGAATTAGAAACAAGTAAATAATTGACCGACTAATACAATGCACTCTTGAGTGAAAAACAATATTGCTGCAATAAATCCTACGAAACGAAAAAAATGTGCAGTCAATCTATGCGTACACCAAAACGGTTGTTCTTATAGCAGGTCGAATGGCTTTGGTGCAGGTGTCTGCAACGATTTATTCATCCCCGCACTCAATACAACGTCATCCTCGCAGCTGAAAATAAGTGTGCACTTCGCACTACAGAAAAAGGAAGAAAAGCGATCGAATGTAAAGTCGTCGATTAGCACAAAAGGTTAAAGATCGCAGGAGCTTCCACGCCAAAATTTTCTATGGTTATTCGGTGACGCAGGACTGAAACAACTTCCCCTAGGCCCTAACGCGACGCATACCTTTCCCTTCGATTCTTAGACGTTCAAACGAAGCTAGAAAAAATGCGAATATTTTATGCTAGAAGTTATATCGTAAAATTATTGATAAGTACAAAACGTAAAGATCGCAGGAGCTTCCTCGTTAAAAGTTGGCTGTGCTTATGCAGTTACCTAGTGCTGAAACGAATTCCCCTAGGCCCCACGTCCGACGCATACATTTCGCGTCGATTTTCAGACATTCCAACGTTCAAGCAAAGCTAAGAGAATGCGAAAACTTTCATGCTGAATGCCCTCAAAGTTCTATCGATCCTCGGACACATCCGGGAATCCGAGCACCGGTACAGCGATACGGCTGATGCTGTCTCACAGGCGTTAATATCCAGATGTTCAAGAACGATCTTGCGCAAAAAGGGCATAAAGTCTCATTCCTTCATGTTTTCACATTATACCTGCGTCAGCTGAGCATGAAAGCCCGAAGTCGTCGGAAAGCAGCGCGCATCACGGCTACCGCGCACCGAACAAACTCGCATTCCCAGCTCTGGGCGCTGCCATCTTACCGGTGACGTCACGGCTCTTGTGAGGTCACGTGACGTATGGTCACTTTGCGTAAAAAATGGCGGCAACCGGAGGAATGCTACTTCCGAACTTCCGGTTTATCACTCTAGCCCCTCTACCTCGTTGATTTATGTGCACTGTCGGACACTATTAGCGCGAACACGACGTCGGCGCTTTTCAGCATGAGGGATATACGTGCCAAACGAACGAATGACATCTGGAAATTAAGGGAGACGGCAAGAACTATGCAGTAACATACTGGATCAGTAACTACCCGTGCATGTACGATCAAAATAAATTGAAGGCCACGTAATATATTCCGATTTTAAATAAGTAAGTACCGCTTTATTCTTTCTGCTCATGAAGATGTGCGAAGATGTTTGTTCTACGTTGAAAACATCACCCGCACGCTCGAAATCTTTGAGAACAAGTGCCCGATAAAGCTGCCCGGCAGAGAAAACAATACGAAGAGACACCTTTCATAGCCAACGTACTTTATTCTTTACGTTTTGAATGTTTTTATCCGCTCATGCACGACGGGGTCATTTTTATATACTGACAGGACTGGCATATTATCAATATGTAAGCGTCACCGGAATGCTGGCGAGCCTTGAACACACTCTATATTCCTTTCGATTGTAATTTTGCTTTGAATTGTCGCTTGTTTTTACACACCTGCTGCGGAACACATGTTTGGGACTGAAATGTAGCGAAGTTAAACATCGTTCACTGATGAAGAAAAATGCGCTAACTAAAGCAATTACACTTTTACAATGTTAATCAAGGTACATACTATTCGGTACGACCCAAATAACCAAAGTGTTCCGTGTTATTTTCCGGCGAAGAGACAAAATGCACGCGCGTTTTCCCATAGGAATGCACAGGAGCACCGCAAAAGTAGACTGGTTGCTGTCTGCTTCAATTTGCGTCACGAAAGTCGCATAGACACTAGCGCCAGTTGAACCTCTAGCGTATATTATAATAACTTTAGGCATAAAATGCTTTTCACCGGTAAACCCCAATCCGCAAATTTTGTTCGTCCGTCCACCCTTCCGTCCGTCCTTCCGTAATTTCCTGCTAAATTTAGCGGGAAATCGATATTACGAGACCCATACACGAATTCGGTTTCTCAGCTGAAATTTAGCGAAAAGATTGACATCACGTGACCTATACTCCAATTAAGTTTTCCCGCCAGATTGGCGGGAAGGTAGAATGTCGTATCTGCACTGACCTATACACCTTGAGGAAATGGACGGCACATGACCTATTCATCAACTTCGTTTCCCCGCTAAATGTAGGCGGCGAAATTCACGTCTTGTGGCCAAAACATCAATTCAGTGTCCGCGCAAAATGTAGTGAAATTGACATCCGCAGACCTATACACGAATGCAGTTAGCCTCTAAATTTAGAGGCGAAATTCCCGTCTTGTAACTTAGACACCGATCCAGTTTATCTCTAAATGTAGCATGGAAATTGACATCAGCTGACCTGACGTCACGTGGCCCATACGACCATTCAGTTCCCGCGCTATAGGACTTCGAAGGTAAAGGTCGCTGGCGATTTTTTCCCCATAACTCTTCATCAAGCCAGCATAGCCTGCGTCGACGGCCCCCATGTAGCGAGAAAGAGAGCTCTCAGAGCGCTGTTTCCCCACGTGATAGGCTTACGTTACCTCCTCTCGTTATCATTAGATGGCGCGACAACAGCGCCAAATCCTCCTACTCTTGCGGTGAGGCCATGCATCATCTGAGAAATGCGTGCGCGTCGCGCTATTCCTGATATAATAATAATAATAATAATAATAATAATAATAATAATAATAATAATAATAATAATAATAATAATAATAATAATAATAATAATAATAATAATAATAATTTTATTTGCACGAGAAAGATTGCCCACTCAGCGGCGTGCAAGGCTAGACAGAAAGGTTGACACCGTTACGCATGTGCGCCTGCTAGCCGCCGCTGAGTAGGTGTAAACATAACAAACAGTAGTCGTAAGAACTAAGATAAGAATAACAAATCTGCACGTGCGGGAAACAACTAATGCTGCAGAACCTAGAGGGGAAGATAAAACGACTGGCTGTGCCCCAAACCACCCCGACGCAGACCACGGCGGAGGCCCCAGCTACAAGCCCGAACCCGCGAGCGCACCGCTGTGTCTGGTGCATCCCGCGCAGCCGAGCCCGCAACCGCGGCCCCCGCCGCGCCCCGCCCCAGGGTGACGCGGAGCACACTTAGGTGAACGCCTTTCAGGCCATCAACTTGTGAACAGATGCTGACCGTATCGTCTGCATAGCCCATGAGATTCCTCCAGGGTTACCACCGGCACACCGGGTTCGTCTAGATGTACTTCAGGCAGTCCACGGCGATAGTTGACGCCGGCCACACCTCCCAATCCTTGGGAAAACAAAACGAACCTGCAGCGCATCCGGTCATTCGAACTATGCAAAAACCACGCCGAGGCGACTGGACTTTCGCGCGTGAGATGTATTTCCCTATATTCTGTTTCATCTCGAGTCCGAGTAGGGACAGGCCAGTTTCAACACACAAAAAAACGCTGAAAGTAAAAACGCGATGTCCCCACTCATTCCTCGAATGCATCGTTAGGCAGTCTTAGTAGACCGTGTTTTCCCCTCCGCTAACCCTCTTCACGAAGAAACCGCCACTGCGCCTGCGCGTCGATGGCGCTTGGCTGCAGAGTTCCAGGGTAGCGGAGGGGCTTAGCGGAGGGGAAAACACGGTCCACTAAAACTCGCTACTTGGCAGGTAACGCACGCCTAGAAGCACAAAAAGAGAGAGAAAGCAACGATCTAGCGCTTTCCGAGGACCCAATTGCCCCACTGGCCCGTAACGTTGCATGGTATACCAGCACTCGGACCTTGTGATGAAACGGAGTAGCATTTAATTCTACCATAAAAAAAATGGGTGCCATGAGTTTTCCGGCAAAGTCTTCAACGGCGAAGCCCATATAGCGCTGCGTATACGCTGAAATCCGCGTCCAAAACTCAGAGCTCCAAGCCCAGCTAACCGTGTTTGGTGCAGTCGTGCGCAAGTGCTTCAATTATGCTGACGTCTCTTACACTCTAAGTAATGCCTGAGCGTCTACTTACCCGTAAAACACTCAAAGAGCCAATTTATGCGATCTACTGAAATCAGCTCAGCGAATTATGAGGCGGAACATCCGTTTAGGCCTTAAAGGGCAACTCCGCTCAATTCCGAAAAATTTAGGCTTACATGTGATTCCATTTCACAAAGTACTACTCAACAGCTCTACGTCTTCGGATTCGCGAAATGTTGAATATTATTTGTGTAATCTTAATTTAAACATCAGCCGATACCGAAACCGAAACTTCGGTTGCGTCAGGCAACCTCGGTCCCGTGTCCTCAGAGTCATGGCCACGTCACGTCGAACCACGTGGTCTTGTGACGTTCGCAGGCGCGAGGTACAGGACACGCGACGCGGGCAGGTCGCTTCGCATGGCGTGGACGGTGATGGCCCGGGGAGAGGGGGAAGGGGAGAACACGAAAGAGGAGAGGGGGAGCGGAGAAACCGGACATGTGATAAACGCGCAGGGCAGCGCAAACTAGCGCATCCGCGTTACGGTGATCACGTGGACGCCGTAGAGCCAACACCGGGAGGAGAAACTCATGACGTCATCGTTCAATTTCGCTCCGAGAAGTAAAAACAACCAAAACGTGAGAATGACGTAGTCATGCCTTTGGCGTAGTGGTTCAACGTTGGCCGCTCCAACCCCGTCGCATTGACTGCGCTGACGATTGCGCCTCACGTCGCACGCTAGGAGTTGGCAGATTTCGGCGACTTGGCTCGTTTGAAAGTTTGCTGGCCAGTTTATTAAATATATAGACGGAATTAGATCGTAATATTTGACATGGGGTCTTCCTATATGATACTGAAGAGGGCTGCATAGTTTTCTAAATATCAAAAATGAAGCGGAGTTGCCCTTTAAAGAAAGTCTGCGGCTGTGGCATTACGCAATGCAAGCATGACGCTTTGCATTGCGTAATGGCCGCAGCGCAGACTTCATATTTAGGTCGAAACGGATGTTCCGGCCTCATAATTCGCTGAGCTGATTTCGTAGACCGCAGAGATTGGCTCTTTGGGTGTTTTGCGGGTAAGTAGACGCGCAGGCACTTTTAAGAGTGTAAGGTGCAGACGAGTGAACAAGTGCATTCTGCCTTGTCATTTTTGTCTGTTTAATGATCCTCACTGAACGGCGTTTGTCCTTCTGCCTTTTGACATTTGAACGGTTTTGAAGCGCACACATATGAAGAAGAGAGAAAGACAGAAAAGACAGATGTAGGAAAGACAAGATCTATGTGGGCGCTAAACCGTTCAAATGTCTAACTTACAAACTAGCCCAGTTATCAACCCTTTATGCATTCTGCCCTTCCGTAGCATCGCACGCTCCATGGCACGCACATCCAAGTTCCATGTTGGAGGCACGGAGGTGTCGTGACCTTGAAGTTCACAAGTTTAGTGTCATTTTTAGAATATGTGACCTTTGAAAACTTCGCGAATTGTTGGCCCGAGTCCTAAACTATGTACACCATAAATACTTTCACGACAATTGTTTTTTTAAGAAATCATTACAGAACGTGCCATCGCACTATTTTGAATTTGTTTGTTCCCATCTCATTCTTACAGAAAAAAATGTTGGGCCTTCTAAGCTAGCGGCATTACAGTAATCGATGGTTAAGATTAATCCCCATCCCAGCAGTTCTTAAAACCGCAGCCCCCCCCCCGGGCCCCGATAAACAATCGCCGCATGAATGACGTTAAACTAACCTGCCATTTAAAGAACCCCTAGTTATAAGAGAAAGATAAAATTACGAAGGGTGCCCATGCAACGCCAAGAATGCCTAAAAACACTTTAAACAAACTCGTGACGTTAAACTTAGAGCAGGGGTTCTTCAAACATTTTGGCTAATGGGCGGGATTGGCGGTCGGTCGTATTCTCGAGGGCCGTAATATAAATATAAAAACGTAAAGTTGAAGACAACTAAACAAAATATTTCTCGTCTTATCTGTCCTCTTCATGCGCGTTTGCACTCGGGGTCAACTTTCTGTGGCAATGAAGAAAAAGCTAAGGGCGGAGCTAACAACTCTGTGTTCCTCCGCTACGTAGTTCCCCATAAATTGGTTTCGGTTTCGGTATGGGCGTGACAGACGCGCATTTGCTACAGTTCATCTCTTCGTATGAATTTCGCGGTTAAGGGCTCTGAACTGCGAGTACCGAACATACAGGCATATCTGCGTGTCCTTCTCTACGCTTCACCTGTTCCTAAACACACACCAACGCTTCGACTGAAGAACTCGGACCGACTTATGAAATTGTACCGTGGACGAATATCGTCGAATTCTGCTTGTCTTGCGACCGACGCAAATGTGCGGCGTCAATTTAAGAACTGCCGTGAATTTCGTCACCGCCGCAGTTTTGAGGGGCACTGATATGTAAACTCTTCTGTTGCTGAAAACTGGGCAGCGCCACGGATGCATGTATAGCGTGTTTACATAACGCGGGCGCGGTATACCGAAATAGGAGTACGCACATCACTACGGCGGAAAGTCAAGTCCGATTTGAATCGCGTTGAGTTACACGCCGGCCCAGTGTCCTAGGCGCTCCGCAGCTCGGAAGACGCATAGCGAAAGCTCTCGCCGCAGAACCCATGGATCCTGTGCTCAATCCCCACTCGTCCGTTTTGATCTCTTCAATGAACAGCGTACCTGCGTCGACTGCACTCGCCGAGTTGCTCATCTACAGCATAGAAATGCTGTCAAGCCCTGGATGGCTGACAAACGTCACGCTGTCTAAATATCCACACAATTACCGCTGGCTCCAAAAGTTTGAAAATAAATGGTCAGAAAGTTTCTGTAAATTCTGTTCGCATGACAGCGTGCTTTTACTTTTCGGGTGTTCGACTTCATATCCCGTGACCTCGGGCAGGGATCGAGTCGATTATTTTCACAAAAGCCAAGGCTGACCGAGAGAACATTCAGAGTTTCTAAATGAAAGTGAAATTTACCATGCATTACTCTCGCCATTTAGCAGCCCGGTTGCCGTCTGCTCTAAGTGCGCGACACTGCAGACCTATTGTTTCGTTTGTTTGGTGCAACTTCTGGTTCTCAAACTTCGCGAAAATCTGCAGGGGCGAATAAGCGGCGAGCTTCCGAAGGAAAGGACAACGCAGTTGACGATGACGCCATGTTTTTTCCGGCAGAAAACCCAGAAACCCGCGGCCAGTGGCGAACGCAACCAAAAAACCCTGAAAAGCCAGAACGGAACCTCTCCTGTTCCATATTCGTGACTCAACTCTCAGTAGCATTGTCAACCCACGTAAAAAAATAAAAAAGCATATTTGAATTAGCTGGTTACACCCAGCAAATTATTTTGGATGAACTGTATCAACAGCGCAGTGAAACGGCGGTTCGGCTCTAACGTGCCTTCGCTGCGCTTTTTTCTTCTTTCTTTACTGACTCTATTTCTGCGTTGGAAGCAGTATGCGGCAGCGTTGCTGCGAAGCGGCCGCTGGCAGGGCGTCACCTAAAGGACTGCGCACAGCCGCGGGTCCGTCGGAAGGCTCTGCCGCGGATGGTCTGCCCTGCTGGCGAGGGTTGGGACACTGACTTAAGCCATAACGTCGTCTTTTTTTCTTTTTAATATTCTGTATTTGGACTTATGAGTTGTGGAATTCTTCGGAAAGAACAAAGCGCTGATTCGCTGGTGGAAGTGCGACTCGCGGTAAAGGGAATACAATTCTAGAGCGTGTGTGGTGGAAGGGTTTTCCCGGAGAAACTCAAGCTTTCTAAAGAAAAATTCATTCGACTATTTCTTACTCATTGAGTGCAAAATATTGTAGGCTTTCAAACACCAAAGGTTAAAAGTCAAACTGGTAAGTCGCATGAAACTTGCTTGTGTACCACGAGGGGGAGGCCAAGGTTTTGCTTGAAGCTGGCATGCGCTGATAACGGTGCACGTTTAGTTTCCAGAAAGGAACCGACTCTTGAAACTTATCACTAACTACTATTATGTTCGGAACTTTCATTTTGAAGTGCGCTCGCTGAAGGGCTAAGTAACGGTTGTGTATTATGACACAGATGTTTAATTAAATATAGAAGAAACCAGTGAGTTAAGAGTCTTAGGTTCCATATAATAATGATAAAGGAAACGCGCTAAAACATTTTTTTACTATTTTAGCATGCTTTTGTCCAAAGCTGTCGAATGAAATGTCTGTTGACAAGTGTACGCAAAACATAAAGCTGATATACTGCTAACAAAAACTTACCTTAGATGGAACGATGACACTTCAGAATAAAATAAACCCTAATTGTCTATTGTCACGACCATGGTAAGCAAAAATATAATTTATACTTGCTTCAGACCTAACAGGACACAAAAAAGATATTAAAAAACTGTTTTTTTCTTGTTTTTTTCCAAACAAGGGGAGAAAGAAGGTAGAAAAAAATACTGCTATTTCAGCTTGACGAGACTCTCACCTCCTTTACAGTACAGCGCAAAAGAGGACATCTGCAAATGCACATGCAGAACCAAACAAATTCATAATAAACATTTGTACCAGACTTAACACGTTTGATTAAAATAATAGTAGTTCACATCGAAAAGGATATTTTTCACATTTTGTTTCTCATTCATAAATGATTATCGCTCTCCACCAGGAGTTCTTTTGACATTTCTCTTGAAAATGTGAAAGGAACGCTGAAAGTTTACCTTTTCTTCAATTTTGTTTTAACAAGAAGAAAACTTGATAATCCAATTGTCGCTTGTCATAATTGGTTGTTACTCTAAGTTTCTTCCAGATATTTTTTTCTCTGTGCATGTTCTGAGCTAACATACTTCGGGCTTAGGTATAGCTTCTCTTTTTGATTAGCTGAAGCAATTTAAAGTAATATACTTTATTAGCCTTTAGCATAGTGTATTTTTCAAACAGTGGGTCCGTACGCAAGTCTCGTAAGTTGCCCTGAAAATTGGCGAGCATGCGAAGTATTCGTTTTTGAAGGACTATTGTTTATTCTAGTTTGTCATAGTTGTGGTACCCCATACCAATGGACCGTATAATATTTCTGAGTAACATAAAAAATAATATAATTCTTTTTTAACCATGTAGGTAGTAGTTCATGAATTTTATATATCCATCCTATTGATTTAGATAGTTCAAAACAAAGTTTCTGTATGTACGTCGACCAGTTGAAATCTTCATTGAACCATATGCCTAGGAAATTTTATCTTTGACCTTTTCTAAAGGCATTCCATCAAAATTAATAAATATAGAAGTTTTGTCGTGCTTGTTAATTGGACGAAGTGTTATGTATTTAGTATTTTAAGCATTAAGCTGTACTTGTTACGTTTAAGCCAGCTAGCCAGCTTCTCCAAATATTCGTTAATAATATTTGTATGTATCTTTAGACCTATGCTTTAAAGAAGGCGTTCAGTGTCATCTGCGTACGTAATTAGTTCTGGAGAATCCTGCATGCTTGCCTGTATCATTTACATAGATAAGAAATAGACGAGACACAACTCACTTGGGGACATGCAAAGTGCAAAGCATGCTTCGAAGTAGTAGAGATCTTGAATGTATGGCATGGCTGTACAAAAACACGATCTACAAATTTCTTTGGTTATGCTTCGGTCGTAGAATTTGGTTTCCTTTTCTGATCACTTGCGATCACGATTTCTGCTAAGACTGAGACTTCTGTCAATTTCACACGAAAAAACACCGATTACTGAGATACAATTTTGGTTCAGTTTAAACAGACTTTCGAATCATTTTACGGGATATTGGAGTATCGACGCAGACTCTCTAGACGAGGAAACTATAAAACAAGAATAACCGAAATTTGGATTTAATTTGACTTAGATTTGGTGTTTATGACACGAAACTCCTGAGCTTACAAAACTCAAAAAACAAAAGTTTTTGCACAAAAAATACTCGGAAAAATGGACATTTTGCAGACAGTAAAGTAAAATGGCATAAGCATATGAAATTCACATACTTTCATATCGACAATTTCGAGCAAGTTGGTAGATTGCCTACGTTCACAATCGACGTTGTTCTTGTCTAAGAATGTAAAACACCCCTAGTGCGAGGCACAACGTCGCTCTGTATTAGCGCTTTAGGTCTTTGTCATAAACATGATCTTTAACTCTAATTTGCAGTATTCTCAAAGGCCATGTCACATTTATTCTACACATGATCATTCTTCCCAAAGGGAAGATAACTGTGTGTCAGACGCGTGTAACCAATTCGCACGCGACACCTTGTGAAAACCTTTCTGGCGTCGGTGTTAATTCTCACCCAAGTACGCTCAATTAAATACATCTGTTTATATAGTCCTTGGTTTCATTTGACTTGCCGCCCGAATATTACTGTTGACTAGACAGAGACGCGGTAATCTCTATGTAGAATCCTATTTATGTTATTGCATGCGTTGAAGCAAGTCCGACGAGTACAATTGGCCTCCTCGTTGCATGGGATGCCGTTGTGGCTGAGGACATAAGAATACCCGCACTGACTACAGTAAAGTAACTTCGATCCGCTGCAATGGCCCAAGAAAAATGTACTTTTTGGAAGGCACAAGTAAGGAGTAAGGCACTCACAGCACTGACTAAAACCGGTGAAACCAATAGTAGTGGTGCCTTGTGGCGGGGGGGTATATTTTTATATACGTCGGGCAACTGTACAGAGCTCCAGTTTCAGAATAGTGGTTGTAGTCTCAATTCGCCTCGCACGCTTCAATGTAAAACCGACGGCGGAGCAGACAAAAAAATCTCGATCTTGATCTTATCTGTACAGAAACTTGCGAGATCCTCAGACCTTCCAGCCAGTTCATGCTATTGATCTCGCTGACTTGTGCGGCACTCATAAAATAATCAAATCACTTGTAATCGGTTTCATTTGGAAATAATGTTGTAACCATTTGATCACTCTTATTAGGGAATATTCGGTAAAGTGATCTGATTAGTTTTCGAAGTGCAAAAATTACTTCACTATTTTTTTCTCCGTTTCCAAGTGGGGCTTTTTGTTTGCGCACGTCTCCATTCAAGGAAGCCTCGAACCACGTGTCTGACAGGAGGACGGTTTACCGAAATGGGTGGATCAAGAAGATAAGTAGTTTAGAGCTCGGCGATTATAATTCTATAATGGATATTATGAAAAAACCGTTTTTAAATAAAGGCAGAAAAATCTGTTGTTTTCAAAATATCAACAAGTTGATAAGCAACGGTTAATTTTTCCAAGTAACGGCTAAATACCTTTGTTCTCAAACAATCGAGCAATCTAAATCAATACGTTTAACCGAGAGTATTATTGAACGGAATCTATTACTTTGTTTTCAAGTAACGTGCACAAAACTGGTCTCGCAGAAGCATTGCGGTCTGGGTATTTTTATTGTTGTACCACGTCAAGAAAATATAGGAATATAGCGAAGTCTCTCCCAAGGTGCTATAGAGCTGGAAGCTGAATTCCTCACACTAAGTTTGGTATTCAATACTTCTTCTGAACGTCATTTCTCAATAACCTCTCAAAATGATGCAAAGAAACAGATAAAGTACAGCAGGTGACTACGTCTCACCCGAAAAGAAACCTTGATTTTCCGAGGGCCGCTCCATTCCTTGTTCGTAAAGACTCGGCGCGAAGAGAAGTATGAAAGGCTTTCGTAGCCGGAGCGAAGTTCGTAATGATCGGATGGAACAAGCATCCCAAAAATCAAAAAGGAAGAGAGGAACATAAGAAAAGTACGCGTGCATGCACACGTGTGCGCAAACCGGCAGGGCACTCGGAGAAGAGCAAACACAAACCGACCGAGACATACGTCAGTTGATCTTAGTCCCGCTTTGTACACTTTAAAACGATAAAAGAAACCACAGCAGAGAGACGACCAGCAAAATGTGCTTGGGTTCCAAGGCCAGAGTTCGTCGTCAAAGGCTTGTTCTTATTTGGAGTAGCCGAAAAAGGCAAAAAATACACAGCTTGCCCAAAGCCGTAAAAAAAAAATCGGCTGAAGTGCTTTCAGGAAAAAAGTTGTCCGAAGCTTTTTCCAGGAAGATTTTTTTTAATATATTTTTAAACTAAAAAGTAGACCAAGTTTTACTTTTTTATGTATTATATAAAAATAAAGATGTTCCCTAGTTGGAAATTTATTTGCTTTTGTTCTAACAAACGACATAATTTATTATAAAATAAATTTAAAATGAACTTCTTTTTCTATATTGTTTTTGAGTGTTTGCCCGCATGATTAAATCAATCTAATATCTATAAAAAGACGTGTAACGACAACCACTGCTTGATAAAAATGGATCAAAACTACGTAAGACAGATTTGGAATTAAAAACAAATGTTTATTTCAATCATGTCAATGCGATGTAAATCAGAAAAATCTGATTTTAAGAAGTGAAACCTTATCTAAATAAAATAAATGTGATTCATTTCGTTCTTTTTTTAATATAGCAACACGCTTTCTTTTTTGTATACGATTAATGTAGACAAATAATGATGCGAGTTCGTAACAGACAAAACTTTTTTCAGAAAACATTCGCTCGTTCTTCGAGACTGGCATGTCACATGTCCCGTTCCTCGAAAGACGAAGAATTATAAAATTACTATAAGCCATTCATTCGATTAAATTTGTCCAAGAACCACTTGGTAAGCGCTATTTCCTAAATAAACAAATCTTTGCTAGCTCTTCCATGAGGTGTTCCTTTCTGCCAACATGTGTTTCGGGATTTCATATTATTAAAGGATGTAAAGTAATGCTAGGAGGCATATCGTCTTAGTGCACTTCATGACCGATACCGCTTCTTCCGTGTCTCCTCGCATTCCGTGTACCACTAGGGTTCGACTGCTTGCTGAGTAGCCCAGAGGCCCGTAGAATAAAACACATTACCACGGCGACAATGTGCTTTGCTAAGAGATCATTAGCATCATCATGCTAAAAATTAGACCTGCACAAAATGCTGCAGTCGGCCTTTTTAAACTTTTAATGAGTATGCATTAAGTGAGAAACAAAGTGCATGTTAAAAATATTTTGAAAGTGATCTTTTCCATGGTTATTGTGATATTTGTGTCCATTCAAGGAGAGGACACTAAATTGAAAGAGCAATTCCTAGGTTTATAATGATTATGGGCAGAAAAAGTGGGGCTACCCGAGTTAACAAGATAAAGAGATTTTGGAAGTAAATATACCCGGTCACTTTCTCACGATCTTCAATAAGATGAGTGCCCCGAAATGTATTGTCTGCATTAGAATCGCGCAGTGCAGAGAAATGTCCTGAAAGCTAGTGTTAAAGGTCCACTGGCAGGCCACTGACCACTCCAGCACTGATACTTGTTTTTATTTTTGCAAACGAACGAAAATGATTCCTAGGGATCGCCTTAACTATTTGAAGCTTGAAAATTGCGTATTTGCAAATATAAAAAGGTGTTTAAAACGCCTGATTTGAAGCTTCCACCCGCATGTATGATGTAGATCACGAAATGGTGCACTCCTTACCTTTGTTGGAAGATTTCGAACAGGAAATGCCAATCAACTTTTTCTTTGTTCTTATCATCGATCACGTCCATCACGAGCGCTCGCGTCTGTCAACCGGTCAATCACCGCCTACTTCGCTTGCCACGGGATCCTCTTCTCCGCGTGCCGACGACGCGTCAATTCTTAGTTAGATTTTCCTTTTAGCAATGATCTGCTTAGTCGATCTTAAACTTTTTTTTAAGAGAGTGAAGCGAAAAATGACGTGTCACTGAGCTTGGTGAGCTACCAAAAGAGTATAACACAAACTTATTTATTTCTCGACAAATGCTCTCTCAAAACCTAAAAAGTTCTCCGACATTAGAAAAAAGAAAAAAAAACTTCGTTGAGTTTTTGTTGATTTTTTATTATTCTCATCCCTCTGAGGTTTCAACAACCTCAACACAGACGCCGAGCGCAGCCATGTTGAAAATAAGGATAAAAAAATCAAAAAGTCGGCCGATGCCTTGTCTGAGTTTTCGAAGTCAGCAGCATACTGCGTTTACAGTTGTGGTAGTAAACATATTTCTTCAATGCAATGATCAATTGTTACAGCTAGGCAACTCGCACCATCTGTACATTTCTGAAAAATGAATTAACCAACCCCCCTATCTTTCCCCGGCTTGGAAGAGGAGGACGCGTACCTTTCGCCCCATTTTTCGCATATGTTTTGATTTTCGCGTTGACAATATTTGTAGTCCAAATCAGGTGCTCTTGAACATTTGAGACCATAAAAAGTGGAGATGTTAGGGTTGTCAGTAGCTCTATAAGAGCGGTGAAATCGAAGGTTCTTTGAATTAAGGAGGGTTGGAAGTAACCTAAACGTACAGATAATTACCTCTAAGTGTACTAGAAGAAACACAGCCATAGCCTGGAGCGGTGTTTTCTTAAGAACTCCGCAAACGGGATGTGTTGTAGAGAGACAAAGTAGCACCAATGTAAAAATAATGAAAAACATATATATATATATATATATATATATATATATATATATATATATATATATATATATATATATATATATATATATATATATATATATATATATATATATATATTGGTTTTTTTCTTTTTCTTTTTTATTTTGAATTTTAAAATTTTTATTTTTACGTTTCTTTCTTGAAGTGGCCACCCGACCTCGGGTGCGCCGGAGTGGTTGCCTTTAGAGTTCGGGGGTTTGAACACTTCTGCTAGGTCATTGTCAGTGTGATCCGTGCGACCTCACTGGATACGTGTTTCAACATGACCCTAAAACCAATAATTAAAAATTTAATTACCTGACTTCAGTTAATTATACAGTTTACCATGATGATTTTCCCATTATCTAATTTCCGCCGAGCCTGATTAATACAAATTGAAAGCGGTAGTTGTCTAACTCCCACCCCATTTTCTAAATTTGTTCGAATTAAGAGCAAGCGTCCTGTATACATTGCACCGTTTATCACAGTAAAAAAAAGAGAAAGTAAAGACAGCAATGGCAAGAAGTGTAATTTTGACCTCTTGAAAGTATCATTCCTCGAATTCAGTAGAAACCGCCTAATCTATTGTTTATTCGTTTAAGGGTGCCGATTAATAGGGTTAAACTTTTAATTGACGCCCAGCCTTACTTAAAAATTAATTAATAAAAAAGTGAATTCACGGACTTTACTTAATTCGCCAAGCTTATCACGATGATTATCTCCTCATTTAACTTCTGTCGAGTCTGATGAAAACATCGTCTAATTCCCACCCCTTCCTATAAATATTTTCGAATTAAGATAAAACACCCTGTATACATTGCACCGTTTGTCACATAGGAAATGAAAGCAGCAATGACAAAGAAGTGTATTTTTGACCTTTTTAAGATAACCTACCTGAAAATCAGCGATACCAATAAATGGGGCTAAATTTTTAATAAACGCCCATTTCTAAGTTTAAACACATCAACGCAGTAGCCTGTTATTTACTTCTGTATGACTACAGGGTGTCGTCATAAAAACTTAATTCTGAGCTTTAAATTTTCTTTCTATAGAGTTCCATGAAGGGCCTTGAGAAAGTTAAAGAAGATGAGTTTTAAGGTGCCTTTATACTGTCTATTGTATGCAGTACAAAACCTTGGAAAATGATCGTTCGAATCATGAAAGTCAAGGAAAGTTGGGTTAACTCCGAGGAGACCTCTTTTCAGTAGCCGAACTGAGGCAGCTCGCCACACAGAAAAAAGCCGTATGAATTTTAAAAAAAGAAAAAGGTCGTTAAGACTGAAGCATGGGGTAGTTGGTGCTGTTATGAACGTTTGGAAAAATTCTATGTTCCCGGTGAACCATCTAACACGCAGCACAGCACACACATAAATAATATGCAAAAAAAATAAAAAAGAAGAAAGCTTTGCGGACCGCTTTACATTAAGACTGCTTCTCAGGCACAACAACCAAGTGGAGTTGCTGGAACGAAACCTGTATGCATCCAAGCATGGCACTCACCGCAAAAGAAAGAGCAGAAAATAAAGAGAAATGAAAAGTTGCCAACAGAAAAAAAAGGAGGTAAAAGAGGGAACAAGAGTAGAGAAGCGGCGGCTGACTGTATCCGCCTGGGCGGGTCATCCAACGACCTCGTTCAGGTGAAGCGACAGCCAAGGGGCTGTGTTGCCTCACACGGGGTACTCGAAAGGATCACACGTACCCCGCACTTGACTCAATTACTAGGGTTCTTTTTTTTCGGTCACGGGTACGCCACGCCCATGCTTAACGAGGCGTGGGTGATTCCGAACTTACTGAAGGCTTAACGTCTATGGTGACGCCACATTTCCCGATCCCCTTCTACGCACAAGTGCTTCCTCCGGGGGAAGGCGAGCTTTGAATGTCTGTCTTGGACGCTTAAAACAGTGGCTAAAAAAGAAGCCAATTAGAAAGATATTTTGGAGGTACGTACATGACTTCCTTATTTCACACTCAACACTTCAAAAAAAAAAAAAGTACGTTTAGAGGTGCGAATATTGCCATTTCTGCTACTCTATTTTTATTTGTTTTCTCAAATATTGAGAAAGCGGCATCTATCGCAGTTTTCAACGTATTCCGAAGGTATGAAATTAAAACCCGTTACTTTTTCTAACCAAGCTCTCGATGCATGTTCACTTAGTTCGGTAGGAAAGCGTCACGGGATTAGCAGTTTTAAAACTAATCCAGTCGTTAGTGTTGCCTGCCTCGCATTGTGCGTTGTGCTAGCAACAGATATTGTCCTGATTAACCCTGCAAATGGTACGTATACAGTGTGGGGAAACCTGCAATACGCAAAATGAGTCGCAACACGCCAAAACAATCTCGAAAGTAAATTGCGTGCTCCGAAACAGAGAAAGTTCAGTCATATGTCTCCCATTGACCACAACTTAATTTTACGTTTCATGCAAAAAGTTAAAAAAGCATCGCTGAACACTTCATTCCGTACATAATTTATGAGCTGCTATTCCAGCTTGACTAATCTGAAACGCGAAACTACTGTCGGTGACAGGTTAATTGACACTTTTCAAAAGTTCATCGAGGCAACATTGGCGGTCACCATTACTCGCTCACAAAGCGCGCGTCATTAGATCCGAATCCTCGCCGAACGCCGACGCAAGCCCGATGTCCAATACATAATCAGAGTATGCGAGCAAGCAATGGCGGACAGGCGTCGGCGCAGACTTTTGAAAAGGGTCTATTAAGAACGCAGTTCAGGTTCCGCCTCCGGCACGGGCTCGTTCCCCTTCCGCCTGGCTTTGACTGCGCGTGCGACAAAGTTTTATCAAAGGCAGAAATCTCGAGCTCCAGGAGGCCGAGCCTCTACCTGGTTCTTAAACCTGTCACCGACTAGACTGTTCCATCTTTCCTCCTAACAAGAGCACGGCCGAAGAAGACACTTCCTGGGAACTTCGTTCCTGGCAGTTCTCGATGATTAGACAAGGCGGTCTTTCTTCGAGGGCCGGGTCGCCCCAACACGCGCCCCTCACCTTTTCCCTTCTTCCCTGGCAAACGAGGCGCGCTCAGCGTCGCCAAAGACCGGTGAGTTTTCTCGCTCCCGAGAGTCAACACGTGCGGCGATCACTCGAATGGAGTGCCAGCTTCACGTCCGCTCAATTTGAGCTCGACACTCTCCGCCTAATTACGGAGCAGAACGGCCAACCATTCGAGCGAAAAAAAAAAAAATACCAATGTCGCAATTAAGGCTCTTATCCAAGCGGACGTGGAGAAACAAAACATAAAAAAATAACTCCCGCTGGAAGGAAGTGCCTCTTCCCGAAACTAATTAATGGGAAAGTAAGATTCGTGACCCCGCAAGGAAAAGAAGCCAATAAAGTGTCTCGCACCGGGAAGTGGTATCAGGAGAGCGGCGTGTGGGGAAGATGAGGAGCATTCCAGAAATCTCTCCATTAGCATGACCGAAGACTAATCGCGCCGAGTCTTTGGTTAGTCATTTATTTATTAATGACTCGTAGGTGGGCTGGCGCGAATGCATAGACAAAATAGTCAGTGCATTTCAAACATTCCTACCATACTAAAACTAGTAATGATTACACAGAGAGGTCCCGAATGACTGGAAAGATGGTTAGTGGTGTCATTTCGGAACAAGTTGGGGCAAATAAAGACGGCATACAACACAGGAATGTGGTTTCATCTTTAGGCTACGCAAGGTACGCTACGCACTAAAAATGTACGCGTCCAAGATAAATCAGCTTGCCCCAAGGTGTTACATTAACACCTTAGGACGCTGGTGAACGCGATAAATTAGGATACTGGCAATCTCAGAAGCATTCGAGGCATATTATTTTACGGCACGTTTCCAAGCAGTGAGCACCATATGCAGTTCTCACATGCACTAAAACAGTAAATACAGACGCAATTAAACAAGCACGACATAGAAATCATACCTTTGTTGAATTGCACCACAAACCATTACCCAACAAGTTAAATACACTCGTTTGCCGGTTACAGTCTCCGAACTTACGAAGGCTACACATACGTTAGCTTTCTTCTCGTCAACATTTTACGTAGAGCATAAAATATCGAAGTTTGAGGGAATGCATTTCCAAGTAAAGCGCATTGGTAAAGTCAATAATTACTCAACATAGCCACTAAAACAAGTTGTTTGAAACTGATGTCATTGCAGCGAAAACCCTAAAAAATTTAAGGGTGTTCTCACTTTACCGTATCACCCTTTTTATACCGTTTTCTACAGTCTTTTTATAAACGTCGAATAATTAAGGGCATTTAAACACTCCCTGTAATGCGAAATTAGAAGCGCAGCTTTTGAGGTATTTTGATTTCGCGATATACGGTGGCTGAAGAATTGGAGAAAGAATATATATATATATTTTGATTTTTCTTTTTGTTTTTGTTTGAGGGTGGGCGAGAGAAAAGAAGGGGGATACGGTGGGGGCCCTGTCTTGGGGGCGGCGAGAGGCTTGATGCCGCATTTTGTGAAGCCGTGGCCTGGGACGTTCCATGATGCAATGTGCTCAGTGTTGCATTATGGGATGGCACAGACCTACACACTAATTCAGTTTCTCTGCTAAATTTAAAGGGAATTGAATTGATGTGTATTAGGTCTGCGCGTCCTATGACGTGCCCACCCAAATGCAAGCGGGTGAATTGCGTCAGACGTCCCGATAATGCAACGCGCAAGCAGTGCTACACTATGGGATAGCGATTACGTCGACGGCGACACCGACGCCGCTTACGCGGGAGCGGGCGACCAAGAATTGCGCTCTAATAAAGGGTGTTCCATGCAGCTAGTACCCTACTTTTCGATTGAAAATGATGTACTACTCGAAATAAGGTGCTGAAACTGTGTATCCAGCGGTGTAAGTCTCTGGAACGCCGTTTTTACACCCTTAAGGCTCTAAAATGTTTAGCGTGTAAGAAAGATACATATCGTGGATAGAAAGCTTGCGAGCAAATACTGATGATCAACGCAGGAAGAGATGTAAAAGCGGTGACTTACTACTTAAGCGCGTAAGGCGAGATTATGTAAATCCTTTGGTGAGATTATAAAGAGCTTAAGCAAATATTTACGAATATGAAGGTGGCTAGCAAGAAAACTTGCCTGTTCTAACTTCTTATGGTTTTGAAAAGAACAAAACTATATTTGCCGTGTTGAATGACAACATACAACGTGGCTCACAATGGCAATTAGTACCAACTCCAATGTCACATATTTTATATGTTTTGATACACATTAAACTTTAAAAAAGCATAAAAGCTCAGAGTTTCTCACCCTCCTGGCAAACAATGCTTCCGCTACGTCAGTAACACCATCGACAGTACTTTCAATAATCGAACGTAACTGATCGCGATTTTGGGCACGCTTATGTCGATGCGTGGAGACGACAGACTCGTCCGCATTGGCAGAAAGACATAAATATCTGAAAACTGTAACAGGCTTTCTTTTCAACTAATGTATGTAATTTCTGGGGATGACTCGCGCGCTTCTACAGCTGCAACATGATTTTATATTCAGTATTAACATTGTCATTGCGTTTCACGTTTCCGGGGACTCCATTCCCGCTTCTTTATCGTGCCTGACTACTCAACTTTTCGCAGCTCTTCTTGAACAGGGCTAAAGGAGATTTAACCATTTCCTCCTCACGTAGGAGTTAAGACCTAGACCATTTCTCGAAGCTGATCGAGCCCTGTGTCTCTAACGATGTTCATGACAAGCACAGCGCTGATACCTGGTAAGCAGATGTGTGTTCCCCTCGATTCTCGAAATCATGCTGATGTGCGTCGTCTCGCTCTTCGTGTCTCTCTCGAGGTCTCAGCCATGTCCCATGTTGTTGATGATTTAGCGTGCATACTGGGAGGACTGTCTGACGATACGTTTTCTGACATGCATGTGTTCCGTGCATTCCTTCGAAGAGTGCTGGAATAGCGTTACGACTTGTCACCGTTGCCAGAAGTCTACCTTTTCAATGGTAATGAGAGAGGATATGGCAACCTCCTTTGAATAACGTGCGGAGAGGTGAAGGCCCTTCTTCGTGATAAACTACATTTTTCTTTTCAATAACGAGCGGTAAGCTGGCACTCGTATCTCTTGTGATAATTTCCGAGCCGACGAATGTATGAGCAGTTTTGACGAGGCCGTCTTGCGCGTCTCCCGAAGGTCCTGAAGGTCCAAATGTTGGTTGCATTTCAACAGGAAGTCGGAAGGAAGCGCTCTTTGGAGAGTACGGCACGGAAAAGGACGTCCACGGATGAGTTGGCCTGTACTCCGAAATTTTGAAGAGCTTCTGTACTTCCGGCTGATGACATCGGCATAGAGTTTTCTGGAGGCGATCCGTGTCTTCGGAGATCCGGACGGGCTTGGCTCTCCGTAAGGTGAGAGGGATGGTTATTAACGATCATGGTAGGTTGACCGAACCTCTTTCTTCAGGAGTTCGGCGGCAACGTTGTGGGTTATTGGCAGTTAAATTGTTTTGTTGTTGTTGTTGCAGCGGCATCGAATCTGCGGGTTGAAATCTTCTGGCGATTCAAACCTGTCAGCTGGCGGCAAGACCGGTCGTTGACGAGTATGATAACGAGATTTGTCCCAAAATACCTGCCAGTCTTCGAGATCTTGCGCTGTATCTGGGAAGTTCTAAGCGAGAGAAGCTGTAACGCTACACCGCTTGATGACAGTCCTCTTGAACCACTAAGTCGGAAGTCGACCGATATCGGGTCAGAGGGAACTGCATCAATGGTGTTCTGACGTCCGTTTAGTAACAACCGCTTCTATTAATTTCAAACTCCTGGTAGTTCGCATAGACCTTGCTTTGCCACTCATACCGTCCATGGACCTGCACTCCACTAGTCCAGTTGTAGAGAGAAGCCTTTCATCAATGCAGGAAGTCCAGCCTTCGACCGACCTTGGCGGGCGTGGAGTTAGCTTCAAGTCGATGTCATCTTCTGGACGAGCTTGGTGACGGTAGCTCCGAACACCCCATGTCTTCTGAGCTTGTCCGTAGTAGCTGTTTGTTTCTCCAGTTTCAATAACAAACTGCAACGTTAGTGGACGACTGCTTTGGTGTTTACATGAATACCGTTTCATTTATTGTGTTCTGCCGTCACGTGCGCATATCTACTTGGTGAGGCGCAAACAATACATTGCTTGACTGGCGTCCTTGCCTGCTTTAACTTCGTCTTTCAACACTGGGAAGAAATTTAAACATCCTGAGTTAGGGAGCAAACTTTGAGTAATAGATGACTGTCTTTGAGGAACGGTATGCCGATTGCTTAATTTACAAGTTCCAAGCAACATGCTGGGCGTGTAGTTACACGTGATGCACGCTCTTGTATTGCATATGAGACGGTTTCAATGACAACGTTTTTTACTTCCGGTAAGCCATGTTCCGCCATGTTGATGAACAGCGTACGGTCTTTTCACGATTTGTTTGCACGTTTACGATCACATTAGCATCGCTTTTGTGTTGTTGGAGAGCACACCATGTCGGGTGGGCTTTGTTGACACACGGTCTCGTTGTAGTATGACTGGGATGTATTCTGCCTTCTCAAAGTCATGTTACCCAGCGCCTTTTTGTCAGTCCAAGTTACTTAGGCGACATCCACTTCGGAGCCTTTTTTGGCCGCTAACAGATCGACCTTCCGATCGCCGGCCTTTTGTTGTGAATAAGAACCGGCATGCGTAAAATTTTGAACGGGCGATGATCTTTATGTTTTCGAATACTGCGACTGTTTCAGTCGACCTCGACGCAAGGAAACTCAATCGAGTTGAACCGCTGCCCACACGGAGAAAGACATAAGGCGTAAAGTTCGCTAGTTACGTTCGTAAATTATTTTTAATAAAGTACGTCACGTAAAACCAAATTATTGGAAATACTCCAAATTACTAGTAATAGGTCAATGGGAAATTGACAATCAAAGTAACAGCATTTTTTTTAGTATTTTTCTAACATTTACAGTTGCATGCTAGGGAGGCCAACCAGTATAGTGTGTAATTGACGACAATTATTCAAATTAACATTTTGAAGCGATTCGAAACTTAGGAATGTGGTGAAAGTTGACAACAGAGAAAGAAAGTCGCCCCAATTTTAGATTAAAACCTTCTTCTTCTTGCAAGTTAGCTTTTGTATTTTTTCAGTCTAAGTATGCTTCATCGTGTCTTAAAGATACACCACCTCATTTGCGCTTTTACGTTCCA
>JAZHYW010056766.1:0-15705 GCA_037355805.1 Ixodes ricinus
TGGCAAGAGCATCGTCACTTGCTTTGCTTTTCGTCTTTGTGCGTTTCCTATTCCCGACAGAAACAACCGCGCGGAGTGACTGCCGTCAAGAATTTGTCTTTCGCGTGTTGCGCGTGATTGTTTTAGCCGGTTGAAGGGGCGTTTGCTTTGTCCTCTCCGATTTGCTCTGAAAGGTTTATTTACATCGCCATCCAGCAAACATTGCTGGAAATGGTAACCCAAATATTGGGTCAAACGAGCACTTTTTTCGCTGGGATATCGAATTTTACAATTTTTGTTCCTCGCCGTGTTTTACAAAGCAAAAATCCCTACTGGCACTAATGAAATGGTGCAGCGACGATAGCGGAAGGGAGGGTTCACTCTTTGGACTGTAGAGAGTTTGCTCGCAACTGATTACGAGCAAGTTCGCGGTGTCCAGTGAATGATTTGGAAGGCTCGCTCCAGCACCCACGCGGCGGCACGAAACAAATGCTCGTCATACATAGTGAATTTTTTTTAATACTGCTCGCTGGACCCTCGAGCCTGGCTTCCTCCGACGTCACGGCACCCGAAAAGCGCCGGTATATTTGAACGCTGGGTTTCTGGCATCGTTTTCGCTCGGCGATTTCGCAATAACTATTCCGAATTTTGCGACACTAAACAGCGTGCTGGAAAGTGTAAAGGCCGGTGATTCCGGAAATATATAGTTAGTTGATGTGGCTCAAAATAAAAGCGTCGGACACAAACCCACAAAGACTATAAGTACCGTGACGATGCACTTTGGGCGCTGATTGATGGACGTCATCGGGTCGTAGCGTTTGGCTGCTTGTCAAACTTAAAAAAATACTCCGGAGTTTTTTTGTTTTTTTCTTGTAGCTATTTTACTTAGCAATATTTTCGGAATCATCGGCCTTTGCCCTTTGCGTTCTGCTATTTAGTATCGCGAAATTCAGAATGGTTATTGTGAAATCGGCGAGTGACAATGATGCCAAAAACCAACATTCAAATGTATACCGTCGCTTTTCAATGCTGTGACAGTCGGGGACGGCCGGCTTGCAGGCCCAGCGGGCAGTCGGAAAATGGACTACGCCGAGCATTTGCTTCGTGCCGCCGCGCGGCTGCTGGAGCGAGCTTCCGTAGCATTCGTTTGACAGTGCCAGCGTTGTAGAGCGTTACCAAAAAAAAAGTAACTACGTACGTTACATTTACTCGTTAATACTCGTTACTCGTACTCGTTAATAACGTTACTTGTTATTTGCAAATAGAAGTACGCGTTATCGACCTGCGTTAGCTCAAAATAAAAGGAACGCGTTATCGTTACCGACAAAAAATAAGCAACGTTACTTTTGTGTTAGTTTTTATTTATAGATGGACGCTCGCGCTGTTCAGGGCAACAGTTTTTTTTTTCACTGAAACACAGGGCGTGGGCATGTTTTTTTATAAAATGTGTGTTTTTTGCGTGGGAAAAAGACAGACAAAATTTTGAAAGCAGACGGAATGAGTGCAATAATTAATGACTTGGCACCTATTCTTAGTTTCAGCATAAGGCCGGACGGAACCGACGCTACGAGTTATTAGGGAGATTTCGTAGATCGTTTTCGCCGTCCCGCAACGTTCTCCGCAACCCACTATACGGTACCCGGCACTCTAGAGTCAAGGCTATCGGCGCGCAGGCGCAGTAGCAACTTCTCCGTTGCGGAAGGCTTAGGTGGAGTCTACGAAAACTTCCCAATGGGACAAATCGAGCAGCGTCAAAAGCTCCAGTCACTGGGCCCCTTTTTTTGTTTATGATTGGTTCAGCGATGATAGAACACGTACAGAAACATGACGAACACCATGATGGTGCCATTTTGACGCTCTCTGATTGGTCCCAGCAGCTCGTTTTTTTTTTCTCAGGTATTGGGAAGGAGGTGTAACGAGTAACGTAACTCCGTTACTCGCTGCTTGAAGTAAGTAACGGAAGTACGTTACTTGTTACTGTTGGCAAAATGTAACGATTACGTTACTACGTTACTGAGAAAAGTAACGTGTTACCGCCAACACTGTTGGACACCACGAAAGTGCTTGTAATCAGTTGGGAAACAAAGTCTAAAGTCTAAAGAGTGAACCCCTGCCTTCCCCTGACATCACTTTTTCATTGCTGCCAGTAGACCCTTTCACTTTGAAAAACACGGTGAGGACCAAAATTGTGAATTCAATACCTTCGCGAAAAAACAACAACAATATGTAAATATATTTTGGCCCAATCTTTGGGTTGCAATTTTAGCGATGTTTGTTGTGTTTAGCAACATTTCAGGCAAATCGGAGACTACGAAAAAATGCGAGGTACCCCTTTAAAGTGAAACGGAGCATTGATGTCAGCGGTTTCGCATAGTGTGGGTCGCAGCTCATTCCCGAAACTTGATCCGCAAGCTTCACGTTCTACAGGGTTCGCGCCGGCGCCTATTAAAATGGCTGTCGTGTGGGTGATCAACGTGGAACAGCAGGACGCGGCCAGGTTCGAGATGCCCAAGTGATCCAAATTTTGCCAAATATGAGCGTCATCATTAAACCTTAGCATTATTATTTCACCTAAGAGAAACGTTTGCGACAATTTTTATGTTGAAGTCTATCACCCCAGAACTAGGGAACGTGATTGCCACACCGCGGTACCACCATAGCTGGAACTTGCGGATTGGTTTCGAGCGCTGAATGTGTCGATGACGAAGCAGTTTACCTTCATTCGGTTGCGCATGCAGTGACGCAACGTATTCGGGACGCGTGATTGGAGAAGGCATGGTCGCAGCTTCTTTTGCGGTTCAACGTTGAGCCGAATCTAATAACTTAAATAAAGTGTGCTGGATTATTTTTTAAGGAGGACGGTTTCGTGTGTGTGTGGGAAAGACCGGCAAGTTTCCTAATGGTGGGTTCGTAGCTTTATCAATTGGCTCTAGCGATCGGCTGTTTATTCTGACTCTTTTCTTCTTCGTTTGGATATGTGAGTCCGGTGTTATGCGTTATATTATGTTGAAGCAGTGACTCTCAAGTAAGCGGGCTCGGTGAGGGAGGGATGGAGGTCGCTGTGGGTCATGCGGCGTGGAGTGATTAATGGTGAGTACAGCTTTAATGTAGAGGGAAGCGACAAAACTGTGCGAGGCTTGCGCCGAAAGCAGACACACACACAAAAGAAAAGAAAAAAATATCACAGGAAGTAAACGTGTATTTTCTTGTTAACATATCCCCTGCTCGGTCAACAAGATCTCTCGAAAGTTTGGATTATGTGGTGCTTGTATAGCTTGGTCTTGTTTTTAGATGAAGTCCTAGAGTACTTGTTTAGGGGTTGCGACGATTAAGTACCTTGATTTATTAAATTCCCTGTGTGAAGAAGCGCTCGAGATCACATACGAATAACATTAATAGACCCTTCAGAAATTCAGTGATATTAAGTGGCTCAAATATCAGTCTAAATTTTTGTACGCTAATGGTGGTCAAAATATATAGTATTATTCACCAACCGCGGACGTACGAAAATTATGGCGTTCTTTGCTGTACAGTTCTTTCTTTCTCTGTTCGTTTCAGTTTCAATTGTGTCAAGAAAGTATCACTCCATACCAGGCGCATACTAGAGTAAATCTGTTGATGATATTCCCCACATTTTATTGTCATGAGCTGTGGGGACTCTAGGCCAACTCGTCGAAAGCAAACTCGTCGACGGCCAACTCGTCGGCAGCCCATTCGTCGAATAGGCCATTTTGTCAAATGGCAACTCGTCGTAGGAAAACTCGTCGAGGAGGCCAACTGGTCGCCGCTTTTTTAAAGCCAAAATATGTCATCTTTGTCCTGAAATTTTGAGGAATATACTGCCCTATAATAATCCGTAAAATCGCCGCACGGTAATTGACCTCCAGTGTTATCTTTCTTGTCGACGATAACAACTTGCCACTTACGCCGCTTTCACGGTGCAGTGGGGGACGGTCACTGCGTCGGGCGTGTATCACTGGAGCTTTCCAAGGATTCTCATGACACCCTCAGATGCGTAGCTCACAGAAGCTTACAAGTCTCGTCAAGCTGACATCGAACAACCTCGAACGCTCAGGCTACAGATCGGTGCCTGACTTAAAATTCTTCCTCCATCAGTCATCAAAAGGCAGCCATTAGCATGTAGAGATGATATACACTAAGGTGATGATAATTATCGAGGTGGCTAGACTGAAGTTGGGAAGGGGTCCGCTGGTAAAATACAAGCCTTCGTAATCTGTCTACACCATGATATTACCTAATTTTTTTAAAAGCACAATCTTTTCCTGGCATTTCTGAAGACGTGAAGACCGCTCAAGCACAACTGGGATCGACGCTCAATGTGCACGAGCGCACGGGTACCTATATAGGGACTCATTCGCTGGCGGCCATATCTGTGTGCGCGGCTGCTGACAGCGAGCTTCCGCAATTCTTTTGCAGCGTGCATTCCGAACCATCAAGGTTGCCGGTCTTAGCAGGCTATTAATGTGAGCTCACTCTGATCATGCGCCCTTAACATCGCTCTCAAATATTGCGTCCAGTAAACACCCCCGACAATAGACCTTTCGCTAAATTACCCAAGCATCAAATATATTGTGGATAACATGGGTATACACACGCTGCAGGTGCTCGCCTTCGTTATAGAAAATATTCGAAGTAATTAACCAAAATAAAACGTCTGTGGAACGCGCGTGCGATGTGCCATTTGTTCTAGATTTTTGCTTTCTAACAGTTAGAGCTGACGACTGCAGCGCGTGTACATACGTTCCCCGCATACATGGGTTGCACGTGACGTTATATCCTTCCTCCTTTCTGGTGGCCAAAACCTGCTGTTATACTTCGTTTCACCTTATATGCGAGCGAAGGCAAAGCTGGAAGACGCGAGCACGAAAGCTCCGTGCCTTCAGGCTTTGCTCGAGCGCGCGAGCTGGGCAGAAACGCAAAAAGCGCTGGTCTTGCGCTTCTAGCTTTGGCTTCGCTCGCAGATAAAGTGAAACGAAGTATAATGAAGCTGTGCTCACTCGTTTCCGCTCGCTCGCGACGCTCGTGTACAGCTCGTAGAATATGCACAGTAAAGGCTACGCTCGAGGAAGTTCGGCCACCAGAAAGGAGGACCAAATTACGTCAGTGCAACCAGTGGCGTCACGAGGGTCAGCGGCACCCGGGGCGGTAGCCTGCCGCGACACCCCCCCCCCCGCTCTCGCACAGCCGCCGCGACTCCCCCCCCCCCCGCTCTCGTGGCCCGCCGCGACACCTCCCCCCCCCCCCCCCGAGCGCTGCACCCGGGGCGGTCCGCCCCCCGCCCCCCCTTGTGACGCCACTGAGTGCAACCTATGTATTCGTTTTGGTGCTTGGGTAATTCGGCAAAAGGCCGGACTGGTGCCCCATGCCCGCAAGCAAGTGCAGCTTGAGCGTGAACCTAGCTTTGACAAGCTTGCAATAGCACGTACTCGCCCGCACGAGCAGAGGCATGCATGGTGGCCTCCAGATGCCCTGCTTGCGATCATCTAGATTTGGCTTTATTTGCTTTTGGCAGGGATGGATTTATGAGTCAGGCTTGTGGGGTTCGGTACTGTGCAGAGATTTATTGTCAAGGACGGATGTGACGTTACAGACGAAGTTAATTGCCAATTTGCCAAGAACGAGGCACTTTTTCCTATAGACCAACTCATGTTTACAAACAAACCGGAGCTCCCTAGCGGACGCTAGCGGCGCCGCACATGCGCGATAGAGTGTGGGCAAGAAGATTACCGTCGCCCATAAACAAACCTTTGGAATGCGATGCTGTCGGCGTCGGTGTTAGTCCCTGTGCTCTTTTTTGGCGCTTGAATTGTTGATCCTACGGCGCCATTGCAATGTCTGACTACTTTAGCGGCCTCAGCGAAATTAACGAGGCTCGCTACACCGCAAAACATCGCGTGAATCATGTGACATGCGGCGATTCATTCCACGTGGATGCCGCAAAATGAACGCTAAAGTCTGATTTGGATGATGAGATTCTGCTCGCTATTTTCAGTCATGACGTCACTCAGGCTGCAAAAGCGTGAACGGTAGCTAAGATGGTCGACGTCGATACTGAGAATCGCAAGTAGAATCAGGCTAAATGAATGTTTTTTTTATGTTGAAAAGGGAAGGGTTTTTCGGGACTAGGTCCGAAGAATATTTTGCATGGCTGGCGACTTGAAGCCCGCATTCCCGTACAATCTCTTGTGCAACGTAGGACGTGTGCGCTGGAGCATTGTCATGAAGAAGGAAAATCCTTTTAATCAATTTTCCTTGTTGTTTTCTTTTTCATTTTTTTTGAAGTAAAAGGGGGCGGGGGGGGGTCTAATGGTACCGAGCCAGCACTTGGGCGTAATAGGCACCTGTTATCGTAGTTTTGGGTGGTAGGTAATCGATCAGCAGCAGAACAGCATCCTCATTCCCCAAAAGATTGTCGCCATGATCTTGCCCGCAGAAGCTGTCTTAAATTTTACCGGCGAAGGAGAATGTTGCGTTTCCAGGCCAGGCTTTTTTGCTTTCTCTCGGGGTCCCAGTACTAGCTCCGAGTTTCATCCCACGCGTCACGACCCGCCGGTAAAAGCGGCTCTCGTCAGCGTTCATCGTCGATAACATTTCACGACGACATTCCACTAGGCCAGGGGTCTCGAACTCATATGAGTGCGAGGGCCAGATAGGATGCTGCTGAAAGGTCGAGGGCCAACAAGGGGGGGGGGGAGGCTAGCATTTTGCAATTTGGGGAGAAAGAGAAAGAGCAATGTTCCAGGTTGCAGCAGCTAAGTCTCCCAGCGACATGAGATTTTTAGAGAAAGGTCCTCGTGATCTGTGCGTTTTGTATGTTCAATATTTTGCGAGTAACGTCTTAAGTTTTGATTTGCACATACAACTACTTTGGGTCGAGGGCAGATGTATTAACAAAATTTAAAACGCCAACGTTCTGGCAATTTTCAATAGAACCAGAGCAAGCACACTATCGTAGCCCTGTCTCAGAATCCCTTGGGTGAACAGGCGTGGAAAGATATCTCTTCATACGGCAGATTTGGCATTCCTGACCGTTTTATTACAGCATTATAATAAAGTACTTGTATTTTAATGGTAGATTTTATGGTTAGAAGCCCAAGCTCATAGCTTTATCTTTAGCAGTCGCTCCTGCTGAGTGTGACTTTGCACAGCTGAGGTGCCTCATTGAGCAAAGAAATTGTGTTTGCAGCTTAGTAGCGGTATTGTCGTTCCGGTTTATTTACCCGAGAAAGTGCAAAGTAGCAAATATTTGGATCGAAGCAATACTCAGTCCAAAAGGAAAGTAATTGTGCAAAATCTGCGACCACGTTATATGAGCACAGCTCCTTGTCGAGCGGCAATAAATCGACCATGTGAAAGCATAATATACTGGCGCATGTAGCACTCGAGCAATGGGAAGGGGGCTTGCAGCCAGGGATGCTTGAGGGCCGCATCCCAGCGAGTCGCGGGCCGCATGCGGCCCGCGGGCCGCGTGTTTGAGACCCCTGCACTAGGCACTTCATTCCAGGTATCGACATTTTGGGAGCCCAACGCGCACACACCTTGGACATGACGAAGATGTTCGTGAAGAATCGTTTTCACGGACCCGGTACTAACAATGCCCAGTTCTGTAGCAACCCGCAAAAATCGTTAAGGGCCTATTCATCGTGACCATGTCTTCCACTTTGCGACACATTTCCTCGGTCGTAACTTCAAATTGGCGACCGGCCCGTGGCTCGTCTTCCATAGACTCCCTAGCGTGCTTAAGCAGAGCTGCCCACCTTTCGACAGTTGCATAAGACGGCGCACTGTCCCCCCGCTACACACTCTTAATGCGCTCATGAATACTTGCCGGCGCTGTTCCCTCTTTCATTAAATTTGATCACGGCACGGTGCTTCGTGCTGTCCTTCGCTTCAGCCATTGCCACCTGGTGACCTTCAACGTAGAGCGACGCGAAATGGGCACGCAACATTTGAATACCGTCAATCCATTGCATCATACTTAGGCTTGGAACTTGTTGAACGTCCCCGTTACCTGCAGACGTTTTTTGTGTGACCAATAGGGAGCGTTAGGGAACCATTTTTGCACATTCGATACGGTACGGTGGGCCCTCCTGTACGAACTGCGCATGTGCGAGCCTGCTATGGTAGTGCATGCGTAGTTCGTACCGGAAGGCCAATCGTACCGTATCGGATGTGCAGAAACAATTCCCTAAAACTCCCTAATGTGAAGGCACCGTCATTATACGAGGAAACACGTCTCAGGCAGTTCCTGCCGTCCGTGTTTTGTTTGATGGATTACCGCGTTTAAGACTGACATTATAAATGCCATCGCAGTAAAAAGGGACAAAAACAACAACAAGACAGACACACACAATTCCCAGTGACAAATCAATGTGATCGGAACCCTTTCCTCGTACCGACTTTCGTAATCTGTTCGGCGTCTTCGCGAGCCAGTTCCATTTTGCGGACCCTGCGCCACGTCCGCTGCAGCTGACGGAAAACTTGGGGAACGTGAAACGCGTTCGCCTTCCTTCTCACGAACGACTCTAACCCCGGCGAACCCCCCGCCCTGTTTCCCAAACTTTGAGAGAAGCCGATACCGCGAAGCCGAAGCCAAATCCCGAACGCGAGCACCCTTCGTGCCCTGTTCCGTCTGTTCCGCCTTTTGCCCCAAAGCCAAATCCGAATCCACTTCCGCGCTGCGTTCGGAGGTTGTCAAATTTTCGGTAGCGTGCGTGTCTGCTGCGACCGACATTGGTCCGACTTCCCCGTCGCCGCCGCCGCCTGCCGCCTCCCCCGGGTATTTTATACTTTACTTCGTCTTATACGATGGACCCTGAGCGGACGCTATGAGCAATCCGAAGCCAATCCGAGGCTCTCAACGTATCCCGTGACTCGGTGCCCCCTCCCATCGCTGCTGCGCTTCTCCCGAAAGCCACGTGACATTCACACGGCATCTGATTGGATATGGGATGGCTAGAAGCATCCGCCGCGGTCCATCGTGAGGTCGAACGGAGTTCTAGAAAGGAAATGGAGGGGAGTGATTGAGTTTCGCCCGTTGTTCTTCGGTTAACGATGTTTTGTCGCCGCGTGACGCGCGATCGAAGCCTCTCTCAAAAGTCAAAACTTCAGACTCGAAGTTGTGGCCTTGTCAGACGAAGAACGTCTGAAACGGAGGCTCTAAAAAATGTCAAAAAAAGAAGAAGAAAAAAATATATGGAGGTGGAGACGGAACAAGATGCTTCAACTGAGCGGTTACGTCTTTTTTCTTTTTTTTTTGTCTCCGGGACTTGGAAATATTTGATCATGCGCGATGAGATGAACGTCAAGAATTCTTGGGAAGATTATGCTACGAAAACAATTTTCAGGACGTGTGTGTAATGAAGCACGAGCGGATTGAAACATTCTAAACTCAAAATCGGACTGCCTTTTTATGCTATATGGGAGTATGTTTATTTCTATGCGGAACGCGAATTCGTCTGCTTGTTACACAAAGGTTGCGATGATGTCAGAATGGACATTTTTCACATACCGACGGCACCAGGCGGTGGTTGCACGAACTAAAAATTGAGGAAGGGACCTACCTGCGCTACCAATCGATAATGGGAGCTACGCTACCAGTTCTCTTCGTTCTCTGAGCAGCAGGGCGTGCCCAACGCGCCGTCCAAGTGGGGCATCCGTGGCGTCCACTTAAACGTCGTGTTATTTTTTCCGTCCGCTTTCTTTTTTGCGTAACACAATTATATGTATGCTGCAATTACGTTTGCTACTCGCTGATCCACAGCCTCCTTCCGAATTTCTTCGATTTTTCGTGCAGACTTCCGCCGCTTGGCATCGAGCGCTCGCGCGTGCGCAGAACGCTTCTCGGAAAAGGTCCATTCCTAGCTCTTACTGCCTGATTGAAAAAAAAAACTACTAGGTAAACCTTAAAGCATCTAGCATTGAATCATATCCCCATCCTTCCAATCAAAGCCAATCAGAGCTCGGCGTCGTTGTGACGTTACCGCTACTCCTGCACAAGAAGCAGAGGAACTTGTCGTCCGCTATAGTCACGCGCAACTACTCTAGCATGGAACGCGTCTCCGACTGGTGTGCGTTTAGCGTCATGTTCCGCCCGTGCGCCCAAAGTGGTCTCGAAGTGGCAACTAATGGCGTCACAGAAGCCGCAGTGTCACGCTGTCGGATGTCGCGATCCTGGCGTCTGGTCGTAAAAAACGCTGGCGAAAAGCACGAGCGAATGCGAGCGTCGGTGTCCTCGCGACGTCCCGACTCCCGACTGCCGAATCTTCCGTGAACCGTCAAGCTAGAGAGAGCGACCCGCAGCAAAACAAGGCGTCTGCCACTTCCACCCCCGCTACCGGGACGCCGCCAGGACCGCGGGCGGTGACAGCGTGACACTTCCATGACGTCACAAGGCGGAAATCCAGGGCACCGTACTCATCATCATCATCATAATTGTTCCTTTATTTGTGCCAATAGGGAGCTGTAGTAGACCGTTTCTGCAGCCCGCTAAGCACCCGGATAGCGCTCCGTAATCCGCCACAAGACCTTGAACTATGCAGACAAGGCTGGCGGCGCGCATGCGCAGCTGCGGTGTTTTCTTTGCGGATACCGTAGCGGATTAGAAAAACGATGTACTGCAACGCCCTAATAAACAACCCACGGCGTCTGTAATGTAGCAAAGTGAAAAAATCATCTAGACATCTAGAAAACGTGCTCAGCTGTAGACCAACTCATGCTTTACAAACAAACCGGTGCGCTTCTAGCGGATGCCACCGGTGCCGCCCATGCGCGATGGAGTGTGGGCAAGAAGCTCGCCGTCGCCCATAAACAAACCATTGAAATGCGATGTTGTCGGCGTCGGTGTGAGTCCCCACGCTCTTTTTCGCGTTGGAATTGTTGATTCTACGTCTTCCTGGCAATGTCTGATTAGTTTAGCGTTCTCAGCGAAATTAACGAGGCTCGTTACACCGTAAAACTAATTTGCGTTAATAATGTGGCATGCGGCGATTCATTCCGCGTGGACGACGCAGAGTGGAGGCTAAAGCCTGATTCGCATGATGAAAATTCTGCTCGCTATTTTCAGTCGCGATATCGCTCGGGCTGCAGTATCGTGAACCGTAGCTGAGATGATCGACGTCGATACTGAAAATCGCAAGCACGATCAGACCAAGCGAATCAGGCATAACAAGTCGGTGATGGCCACGGGTAACAATGATAAACATCTCCTTGTATCTACTGTTTACACCGGGCCTACTTACCCCAACCAACCTTCAAACGTAAAAGTCCTTTGAGGCCTGCACTTACTTCTGATCGGAATCACCGGGTCAACGTTCCGTCCACGGGACGCTGTCGTTTGAATGAACAGACGACAACAAGCAGAAACGTTTGAAAGAGCAGACGACAGTTCGAACGATTAGGCGGCCGTTTAAACTTGAAGACGCACTGAACGTAGTCTGCAGGTGGTCCGTACAACTTGGTGGTTTTCCCGCCTTCATGTTGAAACAAAACAAATAAATCTGACGACCACAAGGATCCGTGAATCCAACCCAAAGTGCTTCCCGCACAAGCAGTCGTGGTCCTACGGCGCCTGGTTTTCTGTTTTCACGGCACCTATCCCCGTTCTCGGACGAACCGAGCAGGCAGAAAACACATCAAAACTGTCCTTCAAAACTTTCCCGACTATTTTGGTACAGCCCCGGCCACGGCATTTTGACGAGAAGGCGAGTTTTTGTATGGTTTCTTCCAAAAGAACACAAGAATGAACGTGCCGCATGGTGATTTCTGGTGACTTCCACCCACAGCTCCAGACCGGAAGTGCGCCCGACGCGCCACCACCGCGCCGTGACGTAGCAGAGCTGAGTTCGTGTATCCATAATTAATTTGCAAGTAAAAAAAAAATATAAAAAACTAGCACCGCGACGAAACATGACGTTGCAGAGCCAATGACAAAAAATAAACTCATTCAGTTTTCTTTTCTGAAAGTTACATAGCTGTCAAAAATATCAAAATGTTCGTGACAAAGATTATTTACGCTTGCCTGCATTCTTGTCAATGGCGATGACATATATCATACGTGAGGATAAAAACTAAGAGTTCTTCTATTACAATACGGGCCGGTACATCCAAATTCACTGTACACGAAAGCGTTGATATACTCTGCGCAAAAATGCTACGTCACGCGACAGCCTTCTGAGGGCTGTCGCGTGCACTGTATACGCCAAATTTATCGAGCAGAAGAAATGCCTTCCCCCAAGACACCTTTCGTAAACTATACGCGCACGGTGTCGCGCTGAACTGACTTCTGGTTTGGCTGCGCCACGTGGACTCAGCACATTCTACACTGCACAGAACCTAAACCTAGTCTTGATTCGATAATAGAACAAAATAAACGGAATGAGCTATACTTCGTTTCTAGCTTAGGTCCGAGCGCGGCCGATGTTATGAGCCGAAGGGCCAATAAAACAGCGAAAGAGGCACAACGTCATGGCGTGCTTTCTGCAGCTGATAGGACCAGCCGGTATTCGCCGTTTCTCTGTGCCTGCTCCTCTGTCAGCTAGTTCTATAAAGCGCAGAGAGCACGCATGACGCTGCGCTTTTTGCGCTGTATGATTGGCCCTTCGGCTCATAACATAGGCCGCGCTCGGAAGCTGAAACGAAGTATAGCATAGCTGACAAAATGTCTAGTTAAAGGGGTGTGGCAAGTTCCGAAGATCTTATCGTCCCTCGGCAGCCAATGCGGAGGGCAAGTTCGTCTGCTTCTCGCGCAGGGGGTAGCGGTGACGTCAGAACGCCGAGCCCTGATTGGCTGATCGCGGTCCCCTATCTGAGCGTCGTCTGCTCCTTTGCAACGTCGTCTGCTCGCAACGTCGTCTGCGTCTGTCTTACCTTTCCTGCGACTTTTGCAAGTGGAGAGGCCAGATTCACGAAACTATCTTACGCCAAAAATATGCGTAAGACAAAACTTAAAAACAAATTCGTATTCACGAACCGAAATTTTCGTAAGTTTTGCGCAGGTTACGACAAAATCCTACGACAGCTCCGAAGCTACGCACTTGTTACGATCAAATCAGCATGGCCGACAGCGTCGCGGTCGCGACGACCAACGGACGTTTATTTTTCTACGTGCGCTTCTCTCGCGTCCCGACTTCAAGCAGCAAGAAAAAAGTAAAAAGTACTTGAACCAGACCACGACGAACAAGAACGCTGGATCCACAAACACCCGGGAAAAGCTCCAACGGTACGATTCCACCGACACCGACCAAGCGAACTCGGCAGATAGGCCTAGCAGCCACTCCGACTCGGTGACCGTCTGCCCACGACCGGCTGGCGTGCTGAATGGAATGTGCCCGCGCGACCCTTGTGAACCCTTCCCGTATTATACTGTGATCACTGACCTCAATTTTAGATTAAGAGGTCAATCTCTTCCTCTTGTCATCTCCTTGTTTTCCGAGGCAACGGTGACTCTCGCCGGTGAAAAAGCGGTGAATCTCCGACAGACGCAGGAAAGGTAAAGCAGCCATCGCTTTGACTAGCAGACGTAAAGCAGACGACGTTAACTGCGCCAACCCGCCGACGCCGTTAAAGAATGAGGAGTCTTGCCGCACACGAAACGGGGGGAAAAGTATTTGGGAGGGAACTTGCGGACACTAACACGCTCACTCTCGGTTCTTAGCAAACAAACCTCGGCGTCTCGGGACACCTCACCAGTGAGTACTTTGACTTCCCTCCTTGATGCGCGTCTGCTAGTTGTTCGACAAAAACAACGAACCGCTCGAGTTATTTCGTCTGCCTTCTCTGAAAGGCGAAGTCGAGCTCGCTCGTAAAGACCTGCACTTCCGAAAGTCGCAGGAACGGTAAGACAGACGCAGACGACGTTGCGAGCAGACGTTGTTGCAAAGGAGCAGACGACGCTCAGATAGGGGACCGCGATCAGCCAATCAGGGCTTGGCGTTCTGACGTCACCGCTACTTCCTTTCTCATGCGCAGAAGACGAAAATGAGCCCACTTGCGAGGCGTATTGATCGCTGTGCTTGCCGATAAGAACGCCAAGTAACCGATCACGAAGTAAAAGCGTGACCAACTGTGCCACGCCTCCATGCGTTCCTTAATCTCCCTGCTCTCGAAATTTTATGTGTAACCTGGTTTTGTTACGCGATTATTTTTCTTCTCAGATTTTTTTTTAATGTTTATGGTTTGTTGGTAACAAAATCTTTCGGTGATACTAAAGTAGTCGCCAAAATTTAGGGAAATGGCTTGTATGACAATAACGTATACTTTGCCTTCTCTGCACTAATGTCGAGTCCATAACCGACTCCGAAACATCTTAAAGGGGCACTACTGACTCGCCAAGGTTTTTATTTGTATATAACGTATGAGAGCCCAACTACCCGGAACACAATTTACGGCTCGAAATTCGTTTTCTTTCCCGCCCGAAAACCGCCGATCGACAACTGGCCGATCTGTTCCGCACTCACTCTCTTCTCCGTGGTCACGTGCCGTTCTCTTAGACGCACACATAAAATATAATCAAAGTCGTGGGTCATCGAAGGCACACACTCAATATAAAAAAGAGAAAAAATATGATACCCATATTTTGTGGCTTCTAAAAAACTGCAAATGCGTTGATTAAAAAAAAAGCTGCACAGAGAATTGCAAGCACTGTGTATTCTCTGCGCAATCCCCAACAGGGCGTCGCATCGCGCAATGAGGAGGAGGAGGAGGAGGAGGAGGAGGAGAATAAAATTTATTATGCCAAGATATGAGCCTCTGGGCGGTTCCTTTAGTCCAGGGCCCAACGCTGTCGGCTGTCAGCTTCGCCCGCTCGACCAACTTTAGTTGGTCGGCAGCTGTCGAGCTAGCAGTGTGGCTTCCAGTCCTCGGTATAGTGGGAGCAGGGTGGGAGGGGGGGGGACGTTGGGCAGTGCTGTACACAGCGACGCGGTGTGTGATAAGAATGGCATATTGCCTGCAGCGCGGACATTCGGCTTTGTAGCTGGCGGGGGACAATTTAGCAAGAGCGCTAGCTTGCGGAAAGCGCCTGTCTGGAGCTGGCACAAGCAACTGCGTCCCCTCTGTTGAGATTTTGTGTGTGGGGGTGCTCGCGCCTCTGGCCACGGTATGAAGTAATGAAGAAATAAAGTATGAATCTAGCCCTAGTAGCGATTGCCTCTCACCTCGTCGTGTCCTGGGATCCATATAGAGATCCACATTGGGGAAGTTCCTACGGTCTTTCTGGGTGAGGACCTTGAGTCCCTTCGGCGAAACACGGCCTGCTTGGAAGCGACGCAGTGCTGCTTGCGAGTCGCGTATGATGGTGACGTAATCTTCGCCGAGTACAATGGCCATGGCGATGACGAGCCCTGTGCAATGGTCGTATTCGGGAGGTACGCAGAGACGCCGTGACTCGGGTGCTCTGGTTTCGTCCACGACAGCATATGCCGCTGCCTTCCGTTGGTCATATGTGGCCCCGTCTGTGTACGGGACGTCAGTCTGTTTGCCATAGTCCTTTTGGCAGAATCTGGCCCGAGCCTTGCGGCGTCCGGTGGAGGGTTGGGTCCATGTTGCGGGGATCGTGTGCACCTTGATTTGGCTCCAGATGTTTCCTGGGACGGGTGGCGGGTGTCCTTTTTATCAAATTTGAAGGGAATCTTGAGCGATTCGGTGGACGTTTCCACCCGTGGGGGTTTGAGCGAGTTGGCTTCGTTGAGTGGCGAGGGTGGCTGT
>JAZHYW010056767.1:0-13930 GCA_037355805.1 Ixodes ricinus
AGTCGGGTGTTCCTGGCTGCACTGATGATGTCTCCCGCATAGGAGACGAAACGTCTACCTATAAATTGTTGGTGTTGTGATGCAAGTCGGAGGTATTTGTTTTTAATATCAGTTTCATATGTAGCATATCAGTTTTTGGATAATCATATCAGCTGTTATATAGATTCATATAATTTTTTTTATGTAGGGTAGCAAAGTATTTGCCCCCTACATCAAGCCGCACCCTCACCCACGAGCTCCATTTCAACAGAGTCATGCATCTTTTATATTATATCAGCTCATCGTCACCCTTGCTACTTTTTAAAAGCCTTTTTTGTTTTGTTGTGGAAGCCTCTCGTATAGACCTTCGGTCTCTCCGCAACCGCCAGAATCTCTCCGAGTTGCAAATAAACATCGCTATTATTATTGCGGTGGTTTATCGCTGCTAAACTGACAACTTTGCACAGAATCAGCGCCGCTTAGGTGCGCTGCTTTGTATGTGTAAAAAAGCCTAAAAACCACAATATTAACGAAAAAAAAAAAGACGAAAAAAAGAAAAGATAATTTGTATCCATAGCCGAAGGCTATTTCGCAAGGCCGCGGTCTCTATCGGCAGAAAGCGGTCCAAATATGTAGGTGTGCAACTCCGATGCTTTCTATATACTCCGTTTCACCTTCTTACGATGGACCTCTGCGGACGCTACGAGCCATCGGAGCCAATCGAAATCCGCGTGAATGTCGCGTCAGCTTCGGGAGACGCGCAGCGACGCTCGGCGACGCGTACGTCACGCGGCATACAATCACAGCATGACTGAATTGGCCTTGACGGTTACTATAGCGTCAAGCGCGCTCCATCGGAAGCTGAGACGGGAGGCTCGTATAGGCAGATAAACCGAGCAGGCTGTCCAATCGGGACTTCGAGTTATAATTAAGGTCCATTCCCGTGTCGTCGTCGCCTCAATGCGTGGCCTAGATCGCTGTTGGTAAGGATCGGTAGTCCAGCGTTTTAACTCGTTGCAGCTCGGAGGGGAACCTATTGGAGCGAAAGCTGGGGCTGCCGAACCGAGGGATTCTTGCCTGGATACCCCAGCCGTGCCCATTTCGATGCTGACGAGAGTCGTATACCGCGGCGTGCCGTCGTGTAATCACTATACGGCGTGACGCGCGTTAGAGGCCCCAGTCTAGCGGCCGTGTTGCACTGGCTAAATTTATCGCCTGTTTGCGGAGGCACCGGGCGCCCACTGGGGAGAAGTTCCCGCTGTCTAGAAAATACTAACGCTACAATTACGCTTAGAGTTTAAAAAAAAAGCCCGTGCGTCTACTTTCCCGCACAACCCTTGGAGAGCGAATCATCGCAACTTACGAAGGAAGCTCAGCGAACGACGATGCCGAAACATATGTAGAGACAAAAAAAAACAAAAAAAACGACGTCTGAGTTGTGACATTAAAGGGATGGTGAACCGAAATATGGATTTCAAGAAAACAATGCAGGAAATGTAGCAGGGACGCTACAATCCCTACAACACTACTCGTAAGGCAATATCTCGAATGGACGGCCGTACTTCGAGAAAGAGGTCGAGATGGAAAGAGGCCGACGAGGCGCGTGACGTCAAGTTATCTCGTTTTCTCCTCTCTTCGCTTCGCTCCCTCAAGGCGGCGAGGCGGAGAAGACGCTAGGCCGTTCCTTCTCCTTCTCGGAGAAACATGACAAAAACATTTCTGTCAAATGCGCCTCCTTTTTTTTTTTTAAATACGGTCATCCGTTTGAGATATCGCATATGAGTGATGTGTTAGTGTTCCTAGCACCCCGTTGCACGCTTTTGCCGCGTGTTTCTTGGAATCCAGATTTCGGTTCAACTTCAGCATCCCTTTAAGAAATGGAAGCGGTCGTTTTGCATTGCCTAATGTCACAATTCAGACTGCGTTTTTTGGTCTCAACAGATGTTTCGGCATCGTCATTCGCTGAGCTGCCTCCGTAAATTGTGGTGAATGGCTCTCCGTGTGTTGTGCGAAAAAGTAGAAACGCGGACCTTCTTTTTAGTGTACTCCACCGTTATGCTTATAGTTCGGTGGAAATTGTGGACTTTTTGTTTATTTGTTACACCCTGGGGTTATGGAAAGGGGAGCGTATTCTAAAGATAGAAAATAGTCAACGATGCGTGGGGACTCGCCACCCTTTCTGAAGGGAAGCGTACGACACCGATGCTTTCTCGAGGCCGAGGCCGTATAGGAAGAAATGAGTCTGGACTTGGTTAAACAGGGTCTAATTCCCGCGTCGTCGTCGCCCGCATCGCGTGGCCCAGTTCGCCGTTGCTTATTAACTACCTCCGAGTCGCGCACCTCCGGCCGCTGCTCCTTCTTGGCGTCCCTGACCCCGTCCGAAATTGCCCTTCTAGGGTCCGGCGCAAACACCGGTGGCCCCCAGCGAGAGCTCCGCTGTCGGCGTGACCCATTTCCGCGGGCCCTGGCTCGTGCCTTGGGTTTGCGATACTGCTCGGTCGTCGTCTTGAGATGGACCCGCAGCCGGACAGAAATGTTTAAACGCCCGTTTTCTCTTTTTCTTTCGATTTTTATTTTGTCGGCTGGTCATTCCTGTAGGTATGCTGCAGGAAATCTCTGTGATAGTGAAATGCAAAAAAAAATAAAAAAATCACTCCCGAAAATTAAAAAAAAGAGAAATAAAAAAGAGAAAAGAAAAAGTTTCCATTTTAAGTCGATAGCCTTCCTTCGCTAGGTTTTGCCGCCGATCTCCGAGTGCGTTTCGTGTGGGATCATACGGCTCTACTACATTTAGCGGCAAAAATTTCCGCACTACATTTAGCGAATAAATATTTCCTGAAATTGAGTGGGAAATATTTCACACAAGAATCAGCGAGAAAAAATAATAACCATGCTAAATGTAGGCGGAGAAATGTCACGGGTAAATGCAGGGGGAAATGCTTCGTGCCTTCCTCCCTGCGTTCTTTTTTCCCTCTTCCCCTACATTTCTTTTTTTTTTTCAAATGTGATTGCTTAGTTGTCGTATTTCATAACCTCAATTTTCAGCTTAGTCGAATTATGCTCTGCTTGTAAGTGCATGCACTTTGTTTTGTTTGCCTCTTATATAGACGCACCTTTTTTGTAATATTGTCCTGTTGTCACCTCTCCAATCGTTAGCTTTTCCTCTTGGTTGCTTTTTTGCATTACTTGTTGTGCCACTGCTGCCATATGTATGGAGGGGTGGCCGAGGGCCCGTCAAGACGCATGATGCAGCTTTTTCCCCTTGGTCTCCTCCGTCCTACGCGTTTTTACGGAAAATAAAACATTAATATTATTATTATTATTTATGCTCTAAATTTAGCGTGAAACCAGCTCGAATGTGCAGTGAATATGCAGCACGTCGGCCTCAGTTTGATTTCAAGATACGACAAGGAACTGTCAATTTAAAAAAAAATCTATGATAATTTTGCTTTTTGATTTTAAAGAGGTATGGGGATAGTTAAATAATGTTTGATAGAGATATTTTAGACATGTGCAGTTTCACAACAAAACAGTGTCTTAAGGTTGACGTCTCCCCAGCTGCCGTCTGTCTGGAAGAAGCAAAAAAGGTGATTCCCAGATGGCGACACAGACCCGTGTGGCCGAGAATTTGTGGGATGGCTCGTAGGCCACAGTGGAAGAAACACATTTCTTCTACCGTGCTCGTGGTACCGCGGTTTTGGCAGTGGCTGGTCCCTTGTGTGTACGTTGCTGGGGGATCGGTGGCCGAGTCTGTGAAGGACAGTCTGTGGAGGACAAGAATGAGCGTTAATATTGCCGCGCGCGCAGCTGGCGAAGTAGGCAGCGCGCGCGTGGCCCAACGGTTATCGTACCTGCCTCCCACGCGAAAGGCCAAGGTTCGATTCCTGTTAGCGACGTGTTTTTTGTTTATCCGTGCATTTTAGTGTTCTGGCAAATTCGAGAATCCTGGTGCTTGTTCGAGGTGCGAATGTCCTACGCGTCGAACTTTCTGCGCCGATTATTCCAGAAGCTCACGCGTGTACATAAGGGGCTTCGCGAGCGAGCCAGGGTCAGTTTCGCCTCAGCGTTCGATCCTGCTGCTTCGCCGCTTTCGACGCCCGCGACGCTCTGTTATTATTTTCTGTTTCATTTTTACTTTTGGGCACAAGTTCGCCCCATTAAACGTTTAGTTTCTTTTGTTATCACCGCCTCATCAGTTGTCATTCGTGACAATATTCCTGATGTGAATACAAAGACAGTGAGAGAATATTTCATTGAAAGTGTGGCATATACTCTCGAGGTATACCGTGCACTCCCTGAACCCCTGATTGGTTGCCAATACAAGATGAGTTGGTGTGTTTAAAAGGTTATAATGTTCTGGCAACCGCCGCTAAGTGGCTGATTCGCTCTTAAACAAATTGTACGTGTGTGAATGACTGTGTGCTTTTCATTTTTTCTTCACCAGAAATTAAAAAAAAAGTGAAAGCCGTTTACTACTCCCTGTAACGCCGAATTAGAGCGCAGCTCTTGAGGAGGAGGAGGGGAGGGTACGGGGGGGCAAGTGACCTCGGGGAAGGGGGAAGTGGGTCACATGGGGGTCACGTGACCTGGGGCTGGGGGACCACGTGACCTGGGGGACCACGTGACCTCGGGGGGGGGGGGGTCACGTGACCTCGGACGGTTACGCCAACGGCGACGGCGACGCCGACTCCGACGCCGCTCAAGCCCGAAACGGGCGCCTAAGAGCTGCGCTCTAAAATAATTGCGGTGGCTTAGCTCGGCTATGCCAGGATATACGTAGCGTGAGCTTATGCTCACAAAATGAGAGGCGCTATCAAGCGGCTCCGGTGCAGCGTCAGACTGGCTACTGCGCAACGGAGGCGGACAGCTGGGCACGCGGTGGCGCCAGTGCGTCTGCCGCGGCTATGACGTCACTTCTCTGGCATGCGCAGACCGGCGAGGCGCGCGTGGTGTCGGCGGAGCGCGCGGCGCGGCTCCGGCGCGCCAGCTGTGCACCGTGTGACGTCACTGCTCCTCGCGCATGCGCAGACCGGCGAGGTCGCGCGGCGGCGGCGGAGCGCGCGGCGGCGGCGTCTCCGGCGCGCCAGTTGTGCGCCATGTGACGTCACTGCTCCTCGCGCTTGCGCAGCACGGCTCTTTGACGGCCACGCGAAAATGCTCAACCTCGGCCAGTGTAGCTCACACTACGAAAAAAGTTCGGTGGCCGAGTGGGCTAGCGCACACCAGCTCGGAGCACATGGAGCGAAAGCTCGCGCTGCAAAACCCAGTATCCTGGGTTATCCCCACCCCTGCCAGTTCTGATCTGGATGAGCATCATACCGGCGTGCGGTCGTGTTTCCCTACTGCGTGATGCACGTTAAAGACCTACAGGCTAGCGGTTGTACTGCACTGGCTAAATTTCTCATCTACAGCTGGGAGTCTCGTTGCCCCTTGAGGCAGACCAAGTTCTAGGCTGTAGAAACATACACACAACCGAATTTTTGTTTTGTACTTTGCACACTTTTCCCTCTACTTTTCGCTTCTTTACGTTAACGACATTATAAATATCCCAGAAACTCCGGACATAACTTTATACGCAGATGATATGAATGTATTTTTCACCGGTAATTTCTATATATACTTTAGAGACACAGACAAACACATGGTTGGACCAACTTCACTTGTTGTTAGTTGCAAATCAGTTAGAACTAAATACGTCGAAAACTAAGTCTATCATTTTTAGAGCAAAAAACCAACCCATTACCAACACAATTAATATATCCCTTCAAAACTCCATTATTGAGCGCGTGGAATCTTATAAATTTCTTGGTGTTCGTTTCCATGAAAATTTGTATTGGACTGGCCAAGTAAACGATCTCCGAAAGGAGATTTCTAGATCCATTGGTTTACTCTTTAGATGCAGACAACTTCTTCCAAACTGGTTAAAACGACAAATCTATACATCTATGATACACTCGAGGCTTTATTACTGTTTATTGGTGTGGGGGACAACCACTCGACATAATATTAACCAATTATTTACATTACAAAAACGCGCGGTTCGGCTAATTGATAACTTGCCCCGGTTTCAATCAACTTCCTATAGTTTCAATAAACATAAAATACTTAAGGTAGATAACCTTTTTTGTCTAAAGGTGGCGATTTCAATTCATACACAAATCAACACTGATCTTGACATCTTTCACGAAACGTACCTACCCAGGCAAACAAATTACAACCTGAGGCACCAGCAGTTTCCAAAACCAAAAATTAGAACTAATTATGGTACTCAAAAATTATCCTACCAGATTACAGATATCCTAAACAAACATTATTGCGTGTATGAGATGGCCCAGGAAATCACTTCTATGTTTCATTTCAAAAAATACCTAAGGGAATATTTTAGTGTTGCTTGTGTACAAACCTAGTGAGTTGTGTTATTAATCAGTGCTCTTTGATTTTGTTTTTTTTAGGCTGAAGAGTTTTTAGCTGGCTGAAATAATTTCTTGACTTGTGCTGCGAGCTGGCTTTTTCATTTTCATTTTATTTCTATATCTCGATTTGTGCCCTGCTGTTGAGTGTTGTTACAGGGGTTGGGACCCAGTCAGGTGATTGTATTCGCCTTTTGTCCCAACCCCCTTGACAATTGTGTCAAAAATAAAATAAACAAACAAACGTTCTCCACGTGCTCTCACCCACATCACCCGTTGCCAGCGGTGCTTATGGCCTTGTCACACTGCGGAAACAGTCGGAGAACTTTGTCCTTCAACACGAGGAAATCATGTTTTCGAGGACCCTGTCACATTGCGGAAACAGCAACAGTCCGGAAACATGTTGCTGTCGTCCGAAAACCATGTTTCCCAACTTGTTCTCCGACACTCGGGGAACATCCTGCCACACCGGGAAAGCGTGTCGGAAGAACACAAATTGCCTCCTCTCCTGCGCGTGCCTCTCTCCCTCTCTCGCCCTCGTCTGCCCGTCCGGCTCGGCTCGGCTATAGATCTTTTCTGCCTATTCTCGCCCCGGACCGCCAAGTAGGCATATCCGGTATGGGCGACGAAAAAATATCAAAACGTTTCAACCTGCAACTATACTTCGTTTCACCTTCCGTCCAGACGCAGCCGATGCTGCAGATTATATGACGAATCAGGCAGCGTCAAAGGGCACCATCATGGTGTTCGTAATGGTTCTGTCTGTGTTTTTCATCGCTGAACCAATCATAAACAGAACAAGCCTAGTGATTTGCACTTTTGACGCGGCTTGATTGGTCCCGTTTCCTCGTATCATCCCCTGCGTCTGGACGGAAGGTGAAACCAAGTATAGTAAAAAAATAGAGGCGAGGCAAAACTAAAATGTGTGACGGTTGCGTTTATCTCCTACATGCCTTTTATTGGCGTGGCGACGGCAAAACAATGTTTTCGCCCATACTGGAAGTAACGACAATTCAAGATCGCGGCGCCCTTCCGAAAAGGTCTATACTTCGTTTCAGCTTCGGTCCGGACGCAGCCAAAGCTACAAGCGCGAGCTCCGGGCTTTCAGCATCCCTGCCAAGCACGCGCGCTCGTGCAGTGCAAGCACTGTTCTGGGCCACATGCTCGCGCTTGTAGCATCGGCTGCGTCTTGACCGAAGCTGAAGCGAAGTATAGACGCTTGCAGCAGCTGTGCATGGGCGCCGCCATAACTGACCTTCAGTTTTTGTTTCCTCTTATTCTGTTCGCTTCACCTCATCACTGCCACAGAATGACAGGTTATTGCCACCTTAGGTTCTACTGCGTCCGTCTCCCCAGCATAGTCCTCGGTGGAGGCTCATAAACGCCCGCTTCAGTGGCTCGGCATTTCGGTAAAACAGAAGAAGGTCGGCTATGGCGGCTCAATCTGGCGCGTGTGTAAAGCGTCTATAGGCGGCTAGGCTCAGATCCACTGGCTCCGCTCGCCCCTCGAATCGTTGCCAGTTTGGATTGCCGTCTCATCGCCGTCGCTCTACCGTAGTCGATTCATCAGGAGCGCGAACCATCTCGTGTTCTCTGAATTTGGCGGTTGCGTTCTGCTACAGGGCTAGACCCTTGCAGGATGGCGTACGCGCCGGTTACAGCAGCAGCTTCTGCTTTGGTGCTTCTTTGTGCCATCGATTCAGATGATTCTGACGATCAGCTGCCGCCGCGCAAGAAGCCGCGTTCAAAATGGACCAGCGAGTGGCTCGCAAGAGTGCATCAACAAGGTGCCTATGAGAATTTGATGCGGGAGCTGGCTCTGGAAGATTCCGAGGCCTACCGGTGTTGGATTCGGATGGACACCGGCTCCTTTGAGGATCTTCTAGCAAGGGTGAAATCGCGCATCGAAAAAAGGGACATAAATTTCCGGTTATGTGTCCCGGCTGGAGAGCGACTGGCCATCACGTTGCGGTACTTGAACTGATCGAATAAACTCGACCGCTCCGACAAACCACACAGTGGTTTGTCGGAGCATATTGCAACTAGTGATGGGGCTGCTTAGAAATGGGGAGTTGTCAATTATTGAAGTATTCTCGTGCGACTATTGGTACTGAAAAATATAGATGTTGCCATGTTGCTGGAAAAAAATTCGCTCAGCCACCGAAATAGGGCAACACGTGTTGTCCGACACAAGTTGCCGAGGTTTCCGTTGTCAAAAGCTGTCACTCAGAGACAACATTGTCGCTGTCGTCCATGTTGTGTTGCTGTTTCCTCAATGTGACAGGTGTGTCGGGCAACAGAGCCGACAGCCGACATGTTTCCCGACTGTCGAGAAACATGTTTTGTTGATGTTTGCCGTGTTTCCTCAATGTGACAGGGCCTTTAGTTTACTCAGCTGCTTAAGCAAAGAACAAGTTAGCGCCAGCTAACCTATCGGAAGATACCAAGCTGGGTAGCTTTTATTCTCTGATGCGGTCCTCTCATCCGTGGTGAAGATGTTTTTTTTTGTATGCAAGACATCACGAAGTTAGAAAAAGATCTTGCGACTTAATATGTTAATTCCTCGCGAATTAAAAAAAAATTGCCGGCATAAACGTTGAGCAGGCACTCTCTTTCAAGACACAGGTATAGACCGTTTTATCGTGGGTAGCGCCATTTTGAGAGCGAGAGAGAAAATGGGAAAGGGCTACCGGCGCTTTCCCCTTTCTGGTTGTGTAGAAAGAGTGAAAGTCCCGGATGAGAGGCTTGGCCGGTGTTGGGTGTCTGCCGTGCCCCAACTTCGTTCGCGCTTTCTTTTCTGTTTTAAACTCGCAAACTTAATTAGAGCCGTGGTATTGGATAGCGACAGTTCCCCGGTCATCGGGACACCATTGCTGGGTGATAGGGTACACGAATAACGACAGAAACCGTCGAATACTGTCCGAGGACCTATGTAGCTTGCATGGAATCCGGCAAGGCGAGTGCGGCTGCAATGTTTTAAGCTCCATCGCTTTCCGCATGACTGGAAATGATGAACCATTCATCAATTTTTGCTTGCAATGGGCCTATTTCAACGTAACCGTTTTTAGTAATCACCAAGCGATACACGAAACGAGAACCGCAATTAACTTTTGTAAACACCCGGAGCTGCTACAGATCGTTTTGCTGCGCTGCTTTTATCTTGCGTGTCCGTGTTCTTATATTTCCTTGTGGATGAACGACGAAGACGTTCTAGATGTACTTATATCGAACCGCAGAAAGCCTCAAAGCAGCCACGAATTATTTTACTATTTGATGCAATATTTTGAGTACTAACCTCCAATTTCTATCGCTGACACGTTCGCTGCCGTTGTTCCCCCCGTCGCCGCACTGGCAGATGCCATGACTCGAACAAAGAAACGTGCACACTGGGCTCGAAAACGCAGATCGCAACACACAAGACGTACCCTGCAGCGACTATCCAGCGCTTCAAAGCGCCCAATCAACGGAAACAACCCACCAGCGGCACCCCAAGGAGCGCTTCTGCCGGCTTTCTGGTATCGCGCAGGAGATCGCGATTCAGGAAAACCGATAGAACTACCTTTTCAACAATTTATAGCCTCACCGGCGGCGGAAATGAGCCTTCAACTGAGTGTTGTAGATGATGAAATTGAGTCAGTCACCAGTGCAAATTATCAATATTAAGATAAACTCAGTTACAAAATTTTACAAGCTGAAACAGCAATTATCACGAGAAAACTGGCACGCACCTTGCGAGCGTACCCCATGTTCATCGGCGGTACAGCGTTCGGTGCGCGCTCCATTCACAAAATGTTCCGAGCACAGTCGAGAGGATGGCGTTGAGGAAACGTCCTTTCGGTTTACGGACGCAATCCACTGCCGCCGAGACCGGGGTCATGTGGAAAGCGATGGAGCTTAAAGACATTGTAGCCGCTCTCGCCTTGCCGGATTCCGTGCAAGCTACATAGGTCCTCGGACAGTATTTGACGCTTTCTGTCGTTATTCGTGCACCCTACGACCGAGCAATGGTGTCCCGATGACCGGGGGACTGTTGCCATCCAAGCCCGTGGCTCTAATTAAGTTTGCGAGTTTAAAACAGAAAAGAAAGCGCGAACGAAGTTGGCGCACAGCAGACACCCAACACCGGCCAAGCCTCTCATCCGGGACTTTCACTCTTTCTACACAACCAGAAAGGGGAAAGCGCCGGTAGCCCTTTCCCCTTTTCTCTCTCGCCCTCTTTCAGTAAAACGGTATATACACGGACGTCTGCTAGAAAGGTAGCGACTTTTGGCGATTGACCTATCAATACGATAACAATTGAAAAGCGATTGGATGTGACAAAATACTGCTTCAATGAACAACAGCTAGAGCTCAAACTATTTGGGGATGGTTGAACATATTTTGAGACAAAACCCCGAGACTGGAGAAGAAAAATACGAAGGACGTTTTCTGTTGTGTTTCAAGAAATCAATGCTCCCCACTGTCGTCCTACGACAACTGTCCTTATCTTACATACATTATGAGCACCGCTTTACGTGTCATATATACACCGACGCGTCCACAACATTTAATCAGTCCTCCATTGGTATTGTGATCCCCGCATTTTCACTTAAAATTGACCATAAACTTTCTCATATGATGCCCTCGACAGCTGCTAAGCTAGTAGCTATTCGCGAAGCGTTAAGACACATTCAGGCAATCCCCCTTCGTTCTTGGACAATAAACACTAACTCTAGATCATCCCTTCAGTCATTCCAGGTCCCAGGCCTGAAGAGCCCAAACAGACAAGTATCATTGGACATCCTCAAACTGCACTGGGGCGCAATACGCAACGTTCATTCAGTATGCCTACAGTGGATTCCAAGTCATTGCGGCGTCCCAGGAAATGAATTAGCCGACACTGTAGCAGCAGATGCCCGTAACTCCATCAATGAAATACAAGCCCCATATACAAGATCAGATATAAGAACAACAGTTAACATCCTGGGGAAGACCATAAACAAACGTCTGTGGCTGTATTTCATCGGGCAACCGTAACTTTCCCACGTCAATGGCAGTTGAGAATCGGCCCTCTAATCCCCACATAATTCCTCCTTTATTTGTGTAAGTTTCGAGGGCGTGGGCGATAAAAAAACAATTCAGTACAGAGCGGCCACCCAGAAGCCCTTCGATGAAATTTCCGCCATCAAAAGGTTTTAGAGCCAAACTTGTACCAAGAGGTTCGTTGGACCACACTGCGAAATAAACGCTTACGTAGCCGTTGCATCTGATTCTAGCGTAGGTTGTACCGACGTCCCGAATGTACAGCCCTCATATGTATATCTCCCGTTCGGGGGTACCTCCACTTCTTCCTTCATCAGCCTCCAGAATGCCGCCATTAGTTTGGGACACACGCCTTACATTGAGATGATGATAGTGATCAAATTTGCGAGACTGAATTTTGAAAAGGGACTACGCGGAGAGCAAGTCGTCTGCTTCTTGCTCAAGAGTGGCTGTGACGTCAGAACGACGCCGAGCTCCTGATTGGCCGATTGAAAAAGAAATAGTGGGTAGACCTCAATGCTAGATGCCTCGAGGTCTACCCACTATTGTTTTCAATCAGCCAATCAGAGCTCGGCGTCGTTCTGACGTCACCGCCACTCCTCCGCAAGAAGCAGACGACTTGCTCTCCGCATAGGCACAAGTATTCTGCGCCGGTCGGCCAGTCCGCCAATTCTGGATCGCATTCCTCGGTGGCTTCAGAAGCGTATTTTAACACTGCTTAGGGCAGGGTGGAAATGTATTTTTAATTAAATAATATAAATCAAATTTATCTGATTGAAATCAGGTTTATTCGATTTAAGTCAGAATACTTTGATTTAGATCACTGTAGCAAGAAAAAAAGTAATTATTCACTACTGGATATATTTTTGCGATATTGCAGATGACTGATCACTAATTCGTCCTTCTCTGATAATATTGCGGAGAAAAGAAATACTGCAAATGTAGAGTGCAGTTTATTTAACATTCGTTTACTGATGTAATAAAATCCGCCATACAAAATAAAAGAAAACAGCATAAAATTTTTTAGCTCGATGAAAAACATCTTTAAAATATACCTTGAAGAAGGGGAACAAGGAGGACAAAGGACAAACACAAATGTGTTCGTCCTTTGTCCCCCGTCTCCAGGGTTTATTCTTGCTAATCTTGTCCAGCTGTCTTGCACCTTTGGATTTAATTGCATTATTACCAAAAACTGCTTATTTTATTTTTAACTTTGACTTGATTACGAAAAGGACATTACTTCTCTAGTTTCTGTTTCTTGTTTTGCGTTCTGATTTTGTTTTCCAATATGGTGCTACATAGCTGAGGAACGAAGTGGTAGGTAGAAATCAAGCTCCACGCTTTATTTCTACCTACCTTTTTCTACCTTTATGTTCGTGTTGAGCCTTATCTAAATCTTTATTACTTAATGGTTTTTAGATTTAAATAAAAAAATGCACATGGAAAGCGTCCAATGATAGACAAACGCCGAAGAAAACTATTTGCAGAATTACTTTCGCGGGCAATGTTTTATTGAATTTATTATGATACAACTGGTCATCCCGATTTGATCTAAATCGCGATTTAAATCGCATTGATTTTTACTCTCTGCCCTGGTTTAGGCAACACTTTTGTGAAGGTGCGAAATAGGATGCTATACACAACGACCCAGAGACCTGCTTTGTGGCGCCGTATAGTTTGTGTAACCTGAGTACAGAATACCAGCAGGGATTAAAAGTAGAAGTAGCATGCGAGCTTTGAGTCAGCACCCGACATTGTTTACTGAACTAAAATTGCCGTCATTACGGCAACTCCAACATGACCTCTAAAACCAACAATTAAGACGTTTATTCAAAGATTTTAGTTAATTAGTCAACTTACCGTTACGATTATCCTCTCATCTAATGTCCACCAATCCTGATAAACATAATGGTAAAGATAAGACTCGCCAAAACCCTACTACATTAAAAAAATGAAAGCCGTTTACAACTTTTTGTAACGCCGAATTAGAGCGCAGCTCTTGAGGGGAGGAGGAAGGCACGGGGGGGGGGTTACGTGACCTCGGGGAGGGGGGGGTCACGGGCCTGGGGGGTCCACGTGACCTCGAGGAGGGGGAAGCCTCCCCGCCAAATCTAAGCGGGGAAAATTTTCCACTAAATTTAGCGGGGAAACTTTTCCTACGATTTAGCGGGAAAAAATTTTCCGCTAGATATAGGCGGGAAACTTTTCCGCTAGATTTAGCGGGAAAATTTTCCGCGAGATTTAGCGGGAACGCGCCGCTAGATTTAGCGGGGAAAATTTTCCGCTAAATTTAGCGGGGAAAATCTACCCATCATGCACCATATTCTACAAGAAGAAGAATGGCGACCATGAGAAGGCAGAAGCAGTATGGGAATAAACTCAAGATTGTTGGTGGTGGAAATCATGGAGGCGGCGGTGGGGCGTGAAGCAAGCGCCACCAGCATGGAGAGATGGCCAATGAAGTAAAAATCGGCCTGCTGCTGCTGCTGCTGGCATGTATGTACTGCTCATACACTGCA
>JAZHYW010056768.1:0-28724 GCA_037355805.1 Ixodes ricinus
AGAAAGAGGATGACGAAAATAATCCCTGGAGAAGGGGAACAAGGGGGACAAAGGACAAACACAAATCTCCAAACACAGAGAAAGAGCTTCACCGGAACCCCGCGCGACCCCATTGACGTCACAGCGCACGTGACTCGGAAGATGGTGAAGGAGTTGAGAGGTGCCGAAAACCTCCATCTTTGTCAATTTTTAAAATAAAAACTAGGACATGCAGGCAAAAGCGTTTTTTGTTCTTTACTTCAGAAAGGTCGAGACACTAACTCCCAAATTATTTAAGCAAAGCACTGAAACTGTTGCACAGCTCCTTTAAAGCCGCAGTCAGAGTGCAATAATACAGTATGCGAAAGAGAGTCTGCGGACGATGTCTGAGGTGTGTATTCCATGTAAGACGCACCTGTCACATTATTCGGGCAAAACCTGTTTCCAGATGTTGTTCGAAGCACGCATCTGTATAAAGCAAACACTCTTCGAACATACACAAGGCGTGCCCGAAGATAAGTCTGTCATCATGTTTGTAGAGTTTCTTCGGTCTTTAGTATAGACCCTTTTACTATTTACAAACATGAACTGCCGCTTGCGTCCCAAGCGACTTCCGGTCGCACCGTCTTTGCAAGCCTGTTGAGCTTGCTTATGTCGCCAGTGCTAGAAAGCATAAATGCTACACTGACAACAAAGTTGGAGGTTTAACGAGGGCCTTCGTCTGTACAATACTACACCTTGGAGGAGGCAAGTTGGTTTACAAGAATTCGCAACTTTCACGGCCTATAACGGGCGCATTAGTTCCTGTCAAAATGGCTGTCATCTGCATGATCGTCGTAGAACAGCAGTACGAGGTTGGGACTACGACACGTGAGTATTTCATATTTCGTGAAATACGAGCGATATAAGAGCCTCACGTCAGGCTTCCACGTCAGAAAGGTGTAAGCAAGCACCTTTATTCTGAAACCGATCACCCAGGAGCAAGGGAGCGTGATTCTCACGCCGCGGTACCACCCTCACTGAAAGTTGCGAATACTCGAAACATTTTACCGGATCTCGCACTCCTTCGTTCTTTTGATGTTCTCCTGGCGAATTGGTGGTTAAACGTTTCATCTACATTTCAAGCAGCGCGGTGTTAAGGCGGCCTTTATTAATTATTTTTATAAACCGGAAGTTCTCTGGGACATAAAAGACTGGAGCACCACCTGGTGGAGTTTGCATAAAAGGGTCTATACACCCTTTTGCGGTTTACAAACATGAACTGCCGCTTGCGTCCCAAGCTGCTTCCAGATCGCACCGTCTTTGCAAACCTGTTGAGCTTGCTTATGTCACCAGTGCTAGAAAGCATAAATGCTATACGGATAACAAAGTTGGAGGTTTAACGAGGGCCTTCGGCTGTACAATACTACATCTTAGAGGAGGCAATTTGGTTTCCAAGAATACTCGAAACATTTTATCAGATCTCGCACTCCTTCGTTCTCGTGACATTCGCGTGGAGAATTGGTGGTTAAACGTTTCATCTACATTTCAAGCAGCGGCGTTAAGGTGACCTTTGTTCATTCTTTTTTTATAAACCGGAAGTTCTCTGGAACGCCAATGACTGGAGCGCCACCTGGTGGCGTTTGCCATAAAAGGGTCTATATGACATATGAACAGCGTTGCTGCGGCTCCCAGAATCCCATACCAGGCCGGCTGGCGCCTCAGCGGGACCGAACAACATGACCGCGCGTAACCCAATTGTCGAGCTGTATTTTTTCGGCCAGAACGTACCACATCACAGAGTTTGTTAACTTTTTTTCAATAACAGCTCGGCGACGCCGTGTACGCAAACCACAGTCGCGGTCCAAAGAGCAAAGGCATCAACACGCGTCGCGTCCCAAGGGACACATTACTCTCTCTCCTCCGGTGTCCGTGACTGGCGTTAATTGCGGGTTCGTTCGCACGTTCGCTTCGCTCGGGGGAGTCGTAGCGGTGCTTAGCGGAAGCGCACGTCGCTCCCGGCAAGAGAGAGAGGGCTTGACACCTCCTGGGTGACGAGGCCTCGGCGCTAGATCGTCTACGTCACCCGCCGAAGGCCAGAGCGGGCAGCACAGAGTGGACGACGAGTGCGGGGTCAGAGTTAGGCTGGGACCCGTGTCTAGTCGGCAAGGAGGCTCACCCGCAAACGCTGACACAGCACTCGCGTTTAATTAATCTGCGCCCGGCGTTTTTTTTTTTTTTTGCCTTTTTAGGTGAATATACGATACTCGAACCTCCTGTCTCGCTGTCTCAAGTCCTGTCTCACCTCTCCTCACCTCTCACCTGACTCTCCTGTCTCGCTGTCAACACCGAACTTCATTGCCTCGGGGCAATGAAGTTCGGTGCGACGCGTCGCGCCGTCTAGCTCAAAGTATATTTGCAACACTGGGAAGGCCCGTTCGCCAGGCCTGCTTGTTCGTGGGGCTGTTTTATCCATCACTTTGAAGGTGTTGATTCGAGAGTTTGTGGTATTTTATTCTTGATATCAGCTGCCGCAGAAGAGCAAACGCCAAAGCTGTAGGCACTAACGTTGCGTATCGGACTGTCGACATCCCGAAAGCTTAGCAGGCGTGAAGATCTGAGGTGTGCAAACAGAACACTACTAATAGGTTTATATTTCACGCCCTGTCGCAACGAAGGAAGTAAATCGCGGCTGTTCATCTGATGAAACCGGAGATTGGCCTGGCGGCCGAGGAACAGTGCTCGTGTATACAACGCATGTGGAAAGTCAAACAATAATGCCCTTTATATTCTTTTAGATATACTTTCTGTAGAAGAAAGCGCAAGGAAACATTTCGGGTGTGATAAACCCTAGACATACCCTTCATTAAACCAGTGTTGTTGCTGTTTTCAAACGTTTTTTGCTTCGCCCTTTAGGTATTTTTTTTAGGGCGCGGTGTAAAAACGTCCGCGAAGTTGTCGACTAAAATGCTAGCGAAGTAAGAAATTACCACTCAAAAATACTTTGCTTAAAACAAGACGATTATAAAGGAAATAATTATCATTAATAAAGTAATGATCAAAATCGCTTAGTTCTTGACAACCACGTGCCTTCTGCACAGCTCAAGAGAAAAAAGCTACGACGTGTAAGTTAGTTGCCAAAAGAATAACGATAATGAAAGTGAAAAAACAGGTGCCTTACGACGGACGATTGTTTGTCTGTCTATCTAAGATCTAAAATATCTTAGATAGATAGACAAACAATTTTAGATCTAGCAGATCTAAAACAAACCGCTAGACGGCGCTCGGTACTGAAAAAAAAGTCCATTGCCGGCACGGTGGACCGCACTAATCTTGGGCACTGACCTGGATGAAAAAATAAATTATTATATTAATCTTTATTATTGCCTGTTTGAGCAAAGTTTGAAATAGTGCCGGTGTTCAAGCCGACTGTTGGGAATGTACGCAAACGGGCAGGACCACATAGTGTAAACTCTAACGCGTGACAAAAACGCGAACTGTTTGTGACACGCAAGACAAGTGGGACGTTCCATAAGCATTGAGAAAATAAGTAGTTTGTAATCCGGGGACCTATCGAATCCACATAAACAGTAGAATTGGCTCGTCTTCAAACCGCATGAAAATTCCTGAATAAGATATATGTCTTTTTGCCACTGCAAACTTTGTTTAAGCATTGTATTTCTAGTTTCATGTGATAACGACAGGAAGCTTCGGAAGTAGCCGAAAAGGAAACGGTTACTTTTTCATAAGTAACGTTTAATTACTTTTACTCTCAAGTGATAAAGTAATCCAAGGCATTTTCCGGACACTAATCTCCGGATCGTAAATGTTTAAAACTGAGAGTCTTTTGACGCGCAGTCTGATTCTCGGTTACGCGGAGTCTTCTACGCAATACGCCTCCCTCAGGTTGCGGGCACCTCGGCCGGGATTCGAACAGGCCACCTGGTGGACCCGCCGGCCGGAGCTTCGCCTAGGAGCCACCGATGGTGGCCAATGCTCATTTCTGTGTGATACAAGCTCATTTGTGCGCTAGTAACGCAGGTATCTTTCGAAATAAACAATGTATCCGATTTTTTTTTTACTCGTAGATTACGCATTAAGTACTACGGACCGTGTACTCGGTCCGTTCCTAATGCAGATTATACGTGCAGAGTATAGTTTGTAAAATACGGTAATTTAATACTTTTTTGACCAACAGAAATCTATATTGTAAGAAATTACTTCTTTTGAGTAACAAATACAAGACTACGCACTTGCGTCCAGTCTGCGCTGGCCTCCTTCTCATGACGTCACAACCGAGGATTACGGCCTTGTTATGTAGGAAGTGTTTCCGGGGCTCGGCTTCTGAGGAGGGGAGAGGAGACGAAGAGGGGGAGGGTTACGACGGTAGAGAAGTGGAGAGGGGGTGAGGGTCTGGTTCCGGAGTCCGGTAGCGGAGTGGGAAGCCCTGCGGTTAGGGCCTACGTGCGCTGTTGCTCGTATACTTGCTTCCTCGTCGCCTCGGAAAAGCTTATTTCCGACCGCAGGCTTCATCGCCTTCCAACAGAAAATTCTTTTTCTCGCTTTTTTTTTTCATTTTTGCCCAGCGCGCCGGCGGATCGCAACGAGAACAAGTAAACAACTATAGTACGTAAATGTGCTATTGGGAACGTTCTCGCGGTTATTGGTTTTTATACATTTTAGGCATGGCTGCCATGATATGAGCTAGATGTTAGGAGAGCTTCACATAAACAAAGAAAAGTTACATGGCCGCTAAATTTACCGGACGTACGTCCCTCCTGCCTATTGCGCTTAATTTAATGAACCCTGCTAATAGTTATAATTCATTAAAATCATGTTTAACTAAGCACAAGTAGAAAAACCAGCGCGACCCCCGCTGCACTGTGTGTCTCCCGATTTTATTCGTAAAATAAAGACGCGTTAAAAATATAATGCAAAATTACTTAGAAGAAGCTAACTCCGATATTTTGTTGTCTGAAGCGAGCCTTCAGAGGAACGCGGAAGGCAGCAGAGTTTGCCACCCGCCAGACACCCACGCCGCAAGGTGGCGCAAGCTACCGCCCGTTACAAAGGGTACACCCGTTAACATCCATCTATCTGCCTATCCATCCAGCCCCGGAACTACGCGTGTTTGTGCGCGTCGCGCGACAAGACGCTAGGAGTATGTCGATGCATTTTGTGAGTGACGGCCCCCCAGACAACTCTATTCCTCGACACGTTGTCTCAATAAACTCTGAACTCAGAACTCATATCTATTGGGCTTCTGGATTGCTAGCAGCGTCTTATGATCGTTTTGTAGACAAGAAGATTGCGCCATTTTTCGAATAAATTCGATAAAATCCGGAAAACACTTCCCGATAAAGTTTTCTTCAATTCGGATTTATCGGAAAAAGTTCGAATGTGGAGGTCACGATGGCTAAAAAGAACCAAAAGAAGGCAATTTTCTACAAAAATAGTTTGGTCAGAGGACAGGTTCAGTGGTCATCACGAGAGGAATCTCCAGATTTCTTCAAGATCCCATAGTATTGCCCAAAGCAGGTTCACCATTTATCCCGTCAAGGTTCGTTCAAGAAACGGGGTATAGTAATTCTCAATCACGGCACAAACCACTGTTTTGGTTTACAAATTGAACTCGTTAGGTGAAGGTAGGGTTGTGACTTGATAATCGTGAAAGTTATGAAGCCTTTGGTATCATAGGAGGGACAGCTGAGGCTTCTATGTATTCATCCCAACCTCCCTCCCCCCCCCCGCACAGTCGCAGCCGCAGGAAGAAGTAATATAACAGTACTTAAAAAAAAAACTCTCTAACGACTACATTAAGGACTTCAGAGATTTTGATACATCTTTTTTTTTTGCAGTTAGTTCAACAGTTAGAGTTTAATATGTCTTTATCAACAGGGACAGTTAATATTAGTAATGGCAAGGGCGCCAATGAGACATGGTGCATGTGCGATCTTAGTCATATAGCGCAGGACATATAGGCATATAGCGAAGCGCAGTCATATAGCGCAGCCACCGGTTAATAGTTTTTTTTTTTTTCAAGCTTGAAAATTTGGAATTATAGCAAAAGAACTCTCCCTACATCCGTGAATTGGGAATCTAACAAAAATCAACTACAATAAACTCCGAATATCGCCAAATTATACTCAAAGGTCCCCGAAGAAAAAACTCGTAAAACAAGGAATGCTAATTATGTGCCACGTTCTGCAATTCTTCAATTGTCAGTTTCTATAGTTCATGAGGCGGAGAAATCTGAATGATACAGCTTGGCGTGTTCTTGATCACCAGCGAGGCGCAAAAAGGGCAGCACACAAGAAAACACACGGAAAAAACAAAACTTAATTAACATATCCTAGCAGAAATTATCCTACAGACGTTGAAGACAATGGCGGTTTTTGCTTTGAAGCGGAAGGGGGCCAGTGGTGTAGGGATATACAGGGAGCTCCCGAGAAAAGACAAACGTGTTTTTTCGGTCAAGGGTAAGTAAACTTCGCATTGCAGAAAGCTGAAGTACCGTAAGAATGTGACGCCTGTGGTGGAAATAGAGCGCGAAAGATTGAGAACAAAATGTTACCTGGATCAAAAGATAATGGCGAGAAACGAATTCCTTTATGGGCCGACGTCAACAAAGCCTAATATCGTCAAGATAAGCAATAACATTCTGGGCGGCAGCAGCATCTATTTCAATGGGGAAGATATTTGTCAGCAAGTACGAAAACAATTTTCTCTCTCTTGCTGACAAAAGTGTTTCGCTGATACAAATCCCATAAGCGTCCAAAATGTAAGTTCTCGTTTAGACGATATTAGGCCTAGATGGACGTCCCACCTTAGCATATAACCTCGCTAATTGAAATGTTAATGAAACGTTTAACCACCGATTCTCCAGGTGAACGCCCAAAGAAAGAAGAAGCTCGATATCTGTTCAAATATTTTAAATATTCTTGTAAACCAACTTTCCTCCTCCAAGACCTTAAAGGCGCCATGAAGCGATTTTTCTGCTTTCGCTAAATGCTACTCAGAATCACTCCTTAACGTTAATAACCGAATAAAATTTCCTTAGTTGTTTTTTTTTCTGAGCAAAGGCAGTCGGCAAATAGAGTCGAGAAATATGAGCATCATTCGTCCCCGTCAACTCGGAGCCAGAAGAAGCGGCCACGTGGCCTAGCCCCTATCCTATGCCGACAAGGTTCATCATCGCCGGTATGGACGGTAACGCGCTACAGGTAACGGCGTTACCGGTAACAAAGTAACGTACTCGTTACTTTTTCAAAACAGTAAGAGGTAAAGCACTTACATTACTTATTTCAAGTAACGTGTAACGTAGTTACTTTACTCGTTACTTCGTCGTCCAATAACTTCACAAAAATTACGTCAATGTTTTTCGTGTTGGTAGGCGCCAAGCCATGTAAATTCTTCAAGTTTCGTGTTTTAATGCGAAAGCATTAGCTTCCCACGGAGCGAACCGACGTCATCTGCCTTTGAAGCCGCGCGTCAAACGGCACCTAAATTCCCCTGTCCCAATGAAGTGAAGCCTGTCGTCTTTAGCAGCGATTTCATGGATAGGCTCCCATTGGCTGGCTCGCGTCAAAGTTTCAAGGAACGATGCTCCCATTGGCTGGAGCGCGTCATAGATTTCGAGGAACGCCACCCCATGGCACTGCGGGCCCCGCGCTGGCAGCACACCAGTAACAGGAACACGGTGGCGGGCGCTCGCCCGCTTCTACTCCTCTCGACACCGACGAACATGGTGGTGCCTCAAGCATCTACATCGTCGGCGGCCGCAACCTCGGTGGTAGCGAAACCTGCCAGTCCATGTAAGTGTACCGCAGACGAACTAAGGGAGCGGAATAACACAGCACAACGAGCGAGGAGGCAGTCAGCGAAATCAACCATCGTTGTCAAGTCTCCCAATACACGGCGGGCGGAACGAGCAGCGGCGCAACACGCTAGGAGACAGAACAAAGCCTTTCGAAAGCGTGAGGCGCAAACGATTCGCGATTCAAAGCGTCTCAAGGGGCAAGTGAACGAGGCACTTCGAAAACGCGAGGCTGAAGCAATACGTCGCAGGTGGCATGCTTCCGCATTCACAACTCATAAGAGGCGCTTAGGTATCCTCAAGGCCCGTTCACACACTTGCGACCCCTAAGAACAGGGTGTCTTGGAACCTCTTAATATCGCTTGCGTCGAGAGGACACACTGGCGCAATCTATTGGGTAGCAGTGTAAACTTGGCGGTCTCGCATGGTTTCCTATTTTTCTCGCGCATTATCCTTTCTTTCTTGGCTCGAAAAACTTTTGTCAACGTGAAAAATAAGCCTTTCTAATAGGTGATATGCACATTGGACCTCGGAAATGCGACCAAACCTTCGCTCTTGTGAAATGCAGTTCCAGGGTCACCGTATAGATGGCGCCAGCGTGCCAGTATATTCTCTCGTGTTAAGAAATTTTAAGAGGTTTCAACAGGTCTCGTCTTACTCGGTCGTACTCGGTTGCATGTGTGCGAACGGGCCTTCAAACTTTATTTCTGTGCGTCTTTTTTTCTGGTGAGTATTTAAGCGGAACCGCAAAAGGATGAAGTAATTATATCCAGTTTCTGCACGAACATAATGTTTCTTGAAATATGGCGCCAATGCATACCTGTACCGTAGAAACACTAAAACGTGTTAATTCATAATGAAAAAAGTAAGCCAAAGTAACGTGCATTACTTTTTACCCGTAACGGTAACGTGTTCTTTTTATTTTGAGGTGACTTAGGTCGGTAACGCGTTATTTTTATTTGCAAAAAAACGAGTAACGTATTATTGTTCGTTTTTTTCGGTAACGCCTACAACACTGATCATAGCCACGCGCTGGGGTCGTAAAAGTAGAACACACGTGCTCAGTTCCAGGCATTGTTTGAGTTCGGCTATTCTCATCACCGCAGTGGTTGGACACGAGCCACTATCCGAGTGTCCGCCGAGGCATTAATTGTTACAAGCTGAAATCGAGCGCTCACGCGAGTTCTCGTGTACAATACATGAGCCGCGCTCGACTGTCGTCAGGCCAGTAGTTTCAATCCCGCCATTACGTCATAAAGTTTTGCGAAGGAAAGACTGAAAGAAATAGTTCCCTTTTATTCTCGGAATTTCACCACGACCAAGATGCTTCTGAATTCATGGCAGTCCGTGCGAGCATACTTGAACCAGACAATCGCCAGAACGCCTCTGTAAGGTCAAGAACATTCCAACGGGATATCGTTTTATGACACCTTTAAATTGTACAACCGAAGGCCCCAGTTAAATCTCCAACTCTCTTTCCGAGCAACATTTATGCTTTCTAGCACTGGTGACGTAAGCAAACACGACAGGCTGGCAGAGACAGAGCGACCGGGTTTTTAGGGGCGAAGCTCCTTAGGGGCTAGCCATGTCCGTCCGTCCGGCGTCCGGTGCTCGTGCTCGTGAGCTCACGTGCTCGTGTAGGGAAAAAAATAAAAATAAAAAAATGATGAAAAAAATATATGTTTGCGCAGTCGACAGGATTCGAACCTGTGCGGGGAGACCCCAATGGATTTCTAGTCCATCGCCTTAACCACTCGGCCACGACTGCCGGACGAGTAGGGGGCTATGAGATGTGGTAGTAACACAAGAGCTGGGGATGTCATGGATGAAACGTTGCATGTAGCCGCTCAACGTCTATACAGGAGAGGGCGCTGCGGTCAAATGCTTATATAATCGCGTTAAACTTAGCATGCATTGTCTTAACGCTTATAGACGAAGTGCGCTGCGGTCAAATGCTCAAATGCGTATATAACCACGTTCCATACCACACATTATCTTTCTGACATGGATAGAAACGAACGATAGGCTCGGCATGCTGCGGCTGAGCGTCTACGCAGACAAGCACCACCAGAGCTTTGCCCCAATCAACATCATTCACCACGTGGAAAATGCGGTCAATTTTTTTAAAATTTATTTGTTTACATATATTGCAGGCAGCAGCGCTGTCAAAGCAGTTACAAAAGCAGTTTAGTCAATAAATGTTCGAATTGATTGACATCAGTACATTCGACAAGAAATGATGGCAAGCAGTTCCATTGTTCAATTGTATTAGGAAAAAATTATTTCTGAAAAAGGTTAGTTGTGGCAAAGTAGTGGCATATGACTTTGGCATGATTTAGTCGAGCTGATCTTTGCGGCACAGGAATAAAAATAAGTGTCACTTGATAGACCAGATGAATTGTTATGAAGTAAGCAAAGCACCGTTTGGGATCCTTCTCAGCAAAACCAGATTGTTGCTTTAGAAAGAATTCAGAGTTGTGCCGCTCGTTTTGTTTTGGTGCGGTACGGCCGTTTTGAAAGTGTAACCGACATGATCAAAGAACTGGGATGGTCTTCATTGGCATTACGAGGAAGAAATTTGCGCTTGAAGTTTTTATACAACATCTATAACAATATAACTCGCATTAATAGCTCATTTTACTTAATACCAACAAATTATATATCAAAAAGAAAAGACCACATTCGTAAGATTAGAGAATATCGCACCAGGACGGAATTGGGCAAAAATTATTTTTTGTTAAAACAATTCAGGAGTGTAATGCCTTGCCCAGTGCGATTGTGTGTGCCGTGAATTCAGAAATTTTCCATTCAAGTTTATTCGCCCCTGCGATAATGCCTGATGGCGCTGCAGGACAATGATGAATAAAAAATAAAAAACTTCAGGCCACTGCAGAGATTTTTCGGCGACGTGGAGCGGTTCAAGCTCAAGCTGCTTTAACAAGTTGATGAAACGCGGTAGTCTGATAGGATGAATCTTGCAGCAAGACCGCTGCACCTCCACAATGTCTTACACAAAATACGGGTCCCACACAGTAGAGGCGTACTCTAGGACTGGGCAAACTAGAGAACGATAAGCTTCAAGTTTCATAGTCGAGTGACATCCCTTGAGTTTTCTTCGAAGAAAGCATATCTTTCTGAACGCTTTGGCACATATATTGTCGATTTGCTGGTCCCATTTGAGGTTGTTTTTAATTGTTAGACCTAAGTATTTCACAGAGAAAACTTCTTGAATGCACTGATTGCCAATATGGTAAATGTAGGAAAGGGGATTTTTTTTTAGTCAGTGTCACTGAGATTGTTTTAAATAAGTCAATTTTTATTTTCTGAAGGTCGCACCAGTTTGCAAGTTTACAAAGGTTTTCATTCAATGTAGTCGCTCGGGACGCAAGATGGCAGTTAATGTTTGTAAACAGTAAAATGGTCTATTGAGACGGAAGCAGGACTAATATCAGAAGCATGCTTGCAGAGTGCTTATAAATAAAATAGCGATATCATGTAATCAGTGATAGATGCATAATCCAACTTGGGCAGCACAGAGCAACGCAAACGTAAAACCACGGTCACGCGGCAACAAGGCGTCGAAGCAAGCACGGTCTGGGTCTGCGTCCGTACGTCACCGGATCCGCCGCTCGTCCGTGCTCGTTCGGCCCAGTGGCATGGGTTTGCCCATTCAAGAAGCTTCGCTCCTTGGCACTGAAAACGTCTTCTTTACGGTCTGTGTATGCTCGTTGGTTGGATGATTCTCATGGAGCTGCCTTCGGACGTGACAGTGGCCGTAAAAGCGTAAAGGTTCATGCGATCATCGTCGGTGCTCTCCGCTTTCCGAGATAGCACTAGCAGCAATAAACGGAAGTTGTCACGATAAGACGGTTGACCAGCAATATCTTCCGTGCGGATTCTGAAGATTAATTTTGACAACAAAGCTGGGTTAAACGTTACTTCTATTTTGCACATAACAACTGTAAGCACACTATGTGAACCTGGAAGATTTAGTCGCGGTATTAGTGTGCGCAGGGATGACTCTGTCAAACCTGCTTTATCGATTTTATCCGAAAGCTTTGCACGGTTACGTTGGCAACTGACCAGTATCTTCGAACGCAGTGCGCGATTGACGGTAATTTATTTTGATTAAGCGTTTTTGTTGTTGTTCTCTTTTATGCGAGGAGTGCAGAAACGTATTGATCGAAGTGCTATTTATTGCTCTCATGAGGATATATAGCGAAAAACAACAAGGAAAGGAAGGACGAGGGAGACAGGAGGACGACTAGCTGACAACTGACGTTTTAGTACACTTAATACAAAAGGAGAAGAAAGAAGTTTCAGATGCAATCGCTTAAAAGAAAGAATAAAAGGAACACCCTCAAAGGCGTTTGGTATACCTATTAAAAATAAAATGCACCAATAAGGAGGATTACTGGTGATATCTTTGGGCGGTCAACCAGCAGAAAAAGAAAAGAGGAAAGAAATTATTGAAAGTATTATTTTTTAAACACTAATAAAGAAAAGAAGGGAAAAGAAGAAGAAAAAAGGTTTAAGGCGAAAAAAGGAAATTGTCGAGGAACACGAACACCATTCGCAGATGGTAAAAATACGAAGATGAAGTTTGAGGCAAAAAGGAACATAAAACTTGCAAGCAGGAAACTTATAGTCAAGTCGTGAAATTAAGGAAGTAAAGTTCCTTTTGCGATAAGGCGATCGATGGGGCGCTGATGCACACAGCCCCACTAGACAAAATTATTTGCAGTTTCGTACAGCTCACGTGTATGTTTTAGTCCTGGAACACTTTAGGATTTTGTTCTGGCTAAATTTTGCAGTGCACATACAATCCCTTACGTGTATTGCTAAGGGGCCAGGTGGAGACGACCTCAAGAATAAGGCATGTTCTGGTAGGCCGCATTGCAATCGCCTAGCAATTTGCAATGCACTTTTTTTATCCTTGCGTTGCGTGGTCTGCAGCTACAAGTTGTTTTTCAAATGTTTGACTAGCTGCCCGTGCATCTTAAAAACGAACTTGTGATGTACTGAAGTCGATCGCACAGAATTACCTGTCTCAAAACACGTCGATTTTAATGATTTACGATGCTCATGGCAAACCGACCCCCTCTGTTGATCGCCATCTTTGATTTTCGGAGCGTCCCCTATATTCGCTGGAACATGCAATTAGCGTCGCAATTGTGGCTTAGCGTAACTGCAGTTAAGTGTGCCTTTGTAACGAGAGCATTATACCGGCTTCCGCCACTACGGCCCACACGTCACATATTAGGCGATATTCACACAAAGCAAAAGCAAACCCGGGAGCCTTAAACGAATATTAAAAAAAGGCAAAACAAAAAAGGAAAAAAGAGGGAGCGGGGGGCGTTCACCCCGCAGTTATGGCCATATCCTGCAGTGCACTCGGAGTTAAGACTCCATTTGGAGAGATCGAGGGCGAGGAGGACCGACGATGAATGCAATGCATTCAATGCACAGCAATACTAAAGGGAAGGCTGCCACCGCCCGAAAGGAGACGCGTCCTCCTCTGGGGATACAATCGGTATTTCGGGAGAAGTTTCTCCGCTATCCCTTTATGCAGGGACTCTGAATAGGGATCGCGTTGCGCTCCGGGGACTGCCAGACAGTGGCTTAGCGAAAGTTCAAACGCCTGCGTTGATGGTTTTCCTCGGTTGTCTGCTTTCCATTGTGTATGACGTTTTTAAAGAGGGGTCGAGAGAGACGTGATGCAGCAATAGAAACGAATATATGCTCTTCACACTAACGTCAAAAAAGAGGTTGAAATGAACTCATGTCTGTACATTCGTAATAAAAAAGTTTGCAAACTTTTAGTTGTAGCTTTTCCGGACTTTAAGTCCGTAACAGGCGTCAAATTCGCAGAGGCAGATTTTTGCAGACAAAGGGCAGTTTTATGTTGGTAGTCCGCACCTAATGCATAGTCCCCACTGGGTGGTTACTTCATCCATGGTTTTCTTCTGTTTAATGTAATAGGTCGTTAGTTCTCCGGAAAATAGCAGTTCACGTTGACTAAGATAAAGGAATGCAAATATGAATTATTTTTGTTGTTATAGATATGATAGTTTCTTTTTTTATTTGTGTAATATTTTATTTAATAATACTGCTCACCTGTAACAGTGGCTGTGACAGGTATGGGGTAGAGGTTCACTTAAAATATACAAGTTTACAAAACGCTTTAAATTGAAAGCATAAACCAACCAAAACTACACCGCGCCTTAGGCCTTGTTGCGACCGAGGAGTTCCCCAGGCAAGAACAGGCAGGGCCGGACCAGTACAGGAACCGTGGTGAACGACTCCAGGCAGGAACATCAGGAGACGGGAGGGTCTCCCACGATAAACTGTGTTTAATGGTTAGCCGCCACAATTACATTAAAAGTTGAGTAATTAACTAGAATTCTTTCATTATCTTTTTCTTAGTGAAAATAAACACATGGTCTTAATGAGATACTTGCTGAGCTTCATCGAAAACCACTAGATCAGTCAATTTCAGAACGAGTTGAATCGGGGGAAAGTGGGAAAGCGAAGGTTACACTAAAGTTATCACTCGTGCAGCAGGCGCAAAGCTATTCTTTTATAGTGGTGGGAAATCCGGATGACTAGATGTCATCCACGTTTTTTCACCGCTAGCTTTGCGCCTGCTGCACGACTGGAAACTCACGTGTTTCAAGTCGTTCTAAAATTAACTGATTTAGTGGTTTTCGATAAAGCTCAGCAAGTCTCTCATTAAGACGATGTGTTTATTTTCACTAATAAAACTCTAATTTAAGAATTCTAGTTAATTACTCAACAAACTGGGCCTGTTATTTGCTCTTCTAACTTCCGCCGAACTCGGCAAACAACCAGTGAAGACGACATTGTACCTGCAGTTTGCGCTCTTTTTCTTAAATTATGTTTCGAATAAAAATTATCACCCAATATATTAGTGACCTGGGAAGATTAAAACTACACTCCCAGTTATTTCAATATGCCGACAACACGGCCAGTTGGTTCTTCCACACGAAAAGTTCCATAGGTCTGTAACGCTATTTCAAGCTGATGTACGCCAAATAATTGATTGGTTTGAGGAAAATAACATTTCTGTAAACTCAAAAAACAATATTGAGGTGTTTCAGAAATCTACATGAAACCGTAGTGTTTAACTGTTCTTTGTTTTTATCTCGAACACAATCTGCGAGTAAGAACTGCGTTAAATTGATTTTCGAAAATAGCACGAAATATTTGCGGATACATTTAGATGAATACACCACATGGGAACATCATCACATACTACGTAAATAAATAGCTAAAAATTGTATCCTCTTACATTTAGTACTGGGTGTGAAAGGCAGCAAGTGCTGGTGTAGCGCAAAACGTTCATCAGTCATTAGGACAATAAGTTCTTAGATCACGGCCTATTCTACACGGCGGAACAAAGCGGGACGAAGACACCGGGAGATCGCCGTGTAGATTCGGTGCCACTGGTATCACGGTTTACGAATCCTGTTTATTTTATTTATTGATTGATTGATTGAACATGTTTTATTATTAACAAAACAACAGAAAAATAATAGAATAAAATCGCTCAACAAAGAGGTTTTTAGGATTTTAAACAATATTTCCTGCAGTGCACGATTTCAAGATGTAGACATGCGACGCCAGCTTGAAGCATTTGGCATCACGCTGCTGCATATGTTATTCGAATACGTGGAATTTAACAACATATTACTATTCCCGAACCGATTTTAAAGCTACCCGTAAAAAAAAGAAAAATAACTCCTCAGAGACACAGATAAGTTTTCCTACCTGTGTTTATACGTACATACACACACAGCACGGAAAGAGACTGCGGACATTTTATTTTCCGCGAACATTAAATGACGTATCGGATGAATTTCTTGATCTGATTTTTTAATAACGAGGTGAAGAACAAAATTGAAAAATATGGGGCATACAAAATTATATTTGAAGTGGTGCTTGTTCCTTCACTTTACATGACGCATTGTTTTTCGTCTCCACCAAAACATTAAACTTTAAAAAATGGTGTACATTTAAGCCTGTCTTGTACAGACGTCGGTTTGTGTCGATAAGTTGAATGGCCTATTATCCTCATGCTTGAGATTGTGTTTTGCATTCTATATGTTGCATTGCTTTTGTGTTCCAAATTATGTTTTGCTTATAGTGGTTGTATTTCTTTTGTGTTGCACAATATATGTTTGCTTAGAATCGTTGTTATTTTCTGTGTGACAAAATTTGTTTGGGTACAAAGAACTACACTCTGGAGAGTGTTTATTTTATGCACAATGGCGTTAACCTTTTTTGCATGCATTTTTCTATTAGCAGACGTTTGTAATTTTTTGTGCTCTTTTGGCGATAAACTTTTTGTAAGATAGTCCTATTGTAATTGCTCAATCTTTGTAATATATATATATTTGTGATGGCGGCAATGAAGTGTTCTGAGTGTCTGACAGAAGAATAGTCAATATATGTTTGACGCGTTTCTTGCTTTTAGCGCGAGTGCGGCGTTTTATTATACCCTCGCGGCTGCAAGGCCACGTAATAAAAGCGTTCAAGCCTTTGACACGCTCCTTTATTCGTATTTAAAATACACAAAGGAATAAACTTATTATAATTATAAGTAGTAGTGTAAGAAATTACTTTATTTCATGTAAAACATATTGTAAGAGACGAGTTCTTCATCTTTGTCTCTCAAACTTTGAAGACCTTTCGGTTATGGAAAGCAAATTTCCTATGGTTCCTATAGACAAATATCATCCTTCCTTTAAACTAGCCTTAACTTTAACTGGACATGTAAATCGATATTCGTAAGCAAGCTTCACTCGGGTAAGAAGGCTGCGCAATTTCGCGTCGGGTGACTATGTAGGGTTATATAAGCATTTTTCTAACTTCGATTGAGGCGCTCAATCTGGGATCCTTTTTTATCATATAATCAGGTTGCTCAATTCACTAAAGTTGTAAAATATGAAATGGACCACTTCGTTTCTCTCAAAAGTAAAACCATATTCAAAATTTCCTCGCTTGGTTTTCTCCGAATCTGAAGAAGCTTTTGAAGAATAAAAATTTTAAAACACTGGTAGCTGTAAATAATAGGGGTAATTAAGACGATATAGGCACATCTGCAAACAGCAGCAGCAAGATTGACTTTAAAATATGCCTGGAGTCAGTGGAGGCGGATTTAAGGCGAAACCCAGAAATACTATTTCAACGTGTTCACTCTCGTGTGGTGGAGCATCGGCGCATTCTGACCTTCATTTGTTTGATGACGAGGATAAAACTACGACCAACGTAAGCGACGCTTCGCGTGTCACTTTCAGTTATATTTATGAGGACAATATAGATGGTTGCCTGCAGCTATCATTTTCAGATGTGAGAGGTCACATTTGCTTTGCTGCCTCTGTATGAAGGTATAGTTCTTGAATGCATAAAAACTAAAACCAACAATGTAATCTGGCCATGACGTGATACCAGCAGCGCTATACTCCGTTGTGAGCGTAGCAGAAGCTACAAGACCGAGCTCCGGGCTTTCAGTGCCCTTCCCAAGTACGCGTGCTCGTGCAGGCATCTGTTCAGGGCCACAAGCTCGTGCTTAGCATCGCCTGCGTCTGAACCTAAGCTGAAACGAAGTATATTTAAAGCCTTCCATGAAGTTTTACACCGATAGTTTTTGTCATATTGAAAATCGTTACAGATCAGTGAGTATTTCCAGATATTTGGAAGAAGGCAGTCCTTGTCCCTGCGTACAAGCCTGAGCAGTCGTGGAGATGTAGCAAACTACGGATCAGTTTCTCTTGTTCTTGTTGCACTTTTTCTAAGCTTTGTTTGAAGTTGTAGTACACAAACATTGTCTTCTCGTTTAAAAAAAATGTAATAATCTCGAACCAGTACGGGATTGCCTCTGGACGCTCGACAACAACAAATTTGATTTCATTTATGTCTGTGGCATCCAAAGCTGTCTGGCTACACAGGGCAGCTCGATGTTATTTCCTTTGACCTGAGTAAGGCCTTTGATGTGGTAGATCATCAGATTACTAATATCGAAACTTGTTGATATTGGTGTTTGAGGAGGGCCCTATGGGTTGCTTCATACTTATTTTTTTAAACAGAACATGTGTTGTCTGTGCCAATGGCGACTTTTCTCTGGAGTACCCCAGGGGTCGGTTTTCGATCCTATTCTAATTTTCTATCTTTGTTAGCCATGTGTACAAACATAGAGCAGACTCATCGTTTTGCCAGTACGCAGATGACATTAAGATAGTTAGACGCATTGAGAACACTTCATATTGTGAGTTGCTACAAACAGATGTAAACTCATTTAGCAAATGGTGTTCACTAAATTGTCTCCTTTTAAACAGTACCAAAACAAAAGTCATGTCGTATAGCCGTAAAACACAATTGACATGTTTTGCACACAGTGTTCACTAAAATGTACTGTGTCGTTCGAGCGAAGTGCGGGACTATGGGGTGCTCTTTCACTCGTCTTTAAGATTTGACGGCCATATAGCTCGCATAACTGCACTTCGGGCAAACTGGGTTTGGCGTATCGAATGACGAAAGGATTTTGTAATCCGGAAACTGTCATAAATCTTTATCGCTCTTTAACGAAGTCCCAACTACAATATGCGCCATTTGTAAGTAATGGGGGTTGTAGGACGACGCTCTGATGCTGTATTCACTCTGGCATTCGAATCACAACCGCGAAGCGGATCCGCTCGATTTCATCATGAAATGCACGTGATTTGTACTGCCTCTTTAAGCAACCACGTTTGCAACCACGTTGAGAATGCGAGTCAGGTGCCTGTATGAATGCCACGTTAGGGCTGGAACAAGTGCAAAACAAAATTTTATATATAAATAAATATCGCTGTCTGCGCGATGAGATGCATGCATCCAAAACCAGGATGATGAGTGTCCTAAATGTAAACAGCCTATGTCAACGTAGGGAAAAGGCAGACCTTGTATATTTTTTAAAGGGGCCCAGCAAGAACTTTTTTATTGGTTCTTAAATTGCACCGAACCTGGGCGCACTGAACGTAGTAACTTAATGAAACTTTGCTTTTCTAGAATTTTGTTTTATTTTAGAAGTTAAAGGCAAATCAAAATTACAAAAACAAGCAAAAAATAACCTCCTTCATGACATCCTTGGCTGCTTGAGTGGCCGTGAGCTAGAGAAGGCGTAGTGAGCTCAGCAAGCGCTCACGACTTCCGCACTCCGTGTCGACGGTGTGAGAGGGCACCACTAAAGCATGTTCTGGATAGGTTGTATGCAGCGGGCAGCCAGAGTGGTTCTCATTGCATTTGCCGCGCGATTAAACACTAATTCGGCACGACATTTCATTGGTCAGAAACGACAGCAAACACGGGGTAAAGATCAGTTCAGAACTGGAGCCACTTTGCGCTACTATACCGCCAAATGACCAAACCGCAAGCCAAACCTTCTCGCCAAAGGCCTTCGGAATGCTCGAAGCCGGTCGGATCCTCGAGTCGTACACGACCGCAGCGCCGCCGCGTACATCGGGGGCCTTTCTACGCTCGCCGCTCGTCAGTGCCGGATCCCACTACACCTTTCTGAGTATGCGCCGCCCTGTTCCAACGCTTGGTGGCGGTTATGTCGACGGGTCTTCTTGTTCCCGTACTTTATAAACTGCATTTGTTTCTTTTCCGATCTAAATTAGTGAACAAAAATCTACTTTTGTAAGTATTATGAAACGGTTCGCGCCACTTATATTTTGTATTTCGACTAAAAAGAAGCTTTTAGCGGCTCTGTCCAGTAATAAGCCCGGGACCAAAGACGTCACATACCGCGCGTTTTCGGTACCGCGGGTCGCCCCTGTTGGTGGAGGAGGCTTCCGCGTCGTCCGGTTAAAATATGATGCACTCATATTTAGTTACTCTCTTCGTGCCCGCTGGCTTGCCGGAACACCATAGTGACGTGGAAACCGCAAAAAAGGCAGACGTTTAAATATGATTGCAGGGCCCCTTTAAGACATTTCATGACGTTTCGGATTGTTCTGACCTGCTGTCCCAGATAGTTTTGAGAGTACCTCAGACGACAACTCGTCTGACAACGTCCTTTCGTGATCCCTGTACCTTAGGTATTCTTTACCTCATTTGTCGTATGAGCGAAACATGCAATAACAACGCAAGCCATCTAGGTATTATTTTTTGTGCGTCTAACTTTTCGAAGTTCCTCAGAATGGTGTGTTTCCCATGTCCCAGGAAAATTTGTTTCTTCCTAATTTTCCCATGCCATTTTTTTTCTTGCTTTCCTGTAGGCTTGTTTTTTATTTCGAATGCTGCATTTGAGAACTCTTGTCCTATCTGATTATCCTAGGACTGTGTTAATGTTAGTGATGAAACATCATTCTGCTATCAAATATTACGCCTATGTAGCCGTGAAGCGCAATTTATTCAATGTGTATTGTGGAGGTCTCAAAGGCGTACGAGTCGTCCGAATAGGAGGCCGACCGCGAAACCACCGCCTGCAGCGGATCCGAGGCACCGCAACAGCGGGTTCGGCTGCTGTCTTCGTCCGCAAGCCGGAACTCACGAAGGGAGTGCACGGACGCGCAGAATAGAGGGACACCCGGAGGTTTATTGGATCCGGTTAAATTACAAGCACAATAACGCTGGCAACAACAAGGGGGAGGAAGTCCTTACCTTGCCGTACTTTCCCCAGAGCCTAGACGGAGGTGGGTCAGCAGAACGCTTGTCCAGAGGACGCGCGTTCTGAGAGCGGCCAGAGTACACGCGCTCTCTCTCTCTCTCTCTCAGCTGGCGGCTCCTCCAGCCTTGTCCCCAGAGGAAACATGCGGCGGCGGAGGACGAGAGCCCGCCAGAGGGAAGTTCCCTATGTGCCTGTAGAACGAGGAGGGAGGACATGGGCGGAGGAGTGGTGAGAGCCCGCCAGAGGGAAGTTCCTTATGTCCCCTAGACCGGGGGGGACATGGGTGGAGGAGTGGCGAGAGCCCGCCAGAGGGAAGTTCCCTATGTCCCGTAGAATGGGGGAACATGGGCGGAGAAGTGGCGAGAGCCCGCCAGACGGAAAGTTCCTATGTCCCCTAGAACGGGTGTGACATGGGCGGAAGAGTGGCGAGAGCCCGCCAGAGGGAAGTTCCCTGTGTCCCCTGGAATGGGAGTGACATGGGCGGAGTAGTGACGAGAGTAGACAACCAAGACGGCTGCCTCTCCTGCTCACGATAAGGTAAGCTACGGTCGGAAGCCAGGTGGCTCCCGACGTCGCGCACGTGGCCCTAAGGCCGGATCCGGGGAAGGAGTCAGGGACTTCCACAGGATGTATGTGACGTGTGGGGTGTAGCAGTGCTAATAATAATAACAATAATAATGCTTTATTTTCCAGTGCCCACAAACCACCTAGCGGTCTACATTGTGGTGCACAAACATAAGTGAAGTATTATACATATAAGACAAAAATGCAAATTATAAAAGAACTAACAATTAACAAGCAAAACAAAAAACAAACAAAACAAAACTAGGGCTAGGCCTGACTTGGCCTGCTTAAGGCAAATTCATCCATTCGCGTAATTGCTGCCTAAAATCCTGATGCGCAATAAAAATATCAAGGTTATTCTGATGAGCATTATTAAAACCAACTAGAGTCCTCAAAAGAGGTGACACAGTATGTAGAGGAGGGTAAAAGTTTATTTGTTCCTAATTATTCGGGCTGGAACATGGAAGTCAATAGACTGCATTAAGTCCGTCGAGTTTACCTCACATGGACAACTTTGTGTAAAAACATAAAATCTTGGTACTGGCTTCTCACAGTCAGTTCATGCAGGAGAAACTCTGTGAAGCAATGATTCCTAGTGGTAGAAACACCCCTTTACAATATAACTATCATAGATAATTCTAATCAATGGTTTCTGTTCATTTTCAATCGCGATAGCTTGCGAAATAATCAGTGAATTCCCCAGAGCAAAAATCTAACCGTGATCTAACCTAAGACTTGTACAAATGCAGTAAACATGAAGGTGCAGAAAATTGGCTTCATAAACGTGAAACAATACCTAACACTCTCAGCGCTGCATTTACTGTTGTAACAACATGATTATTAGATGAAAGTGCGCTGTCAAGACAGAGGCCAAGATCTCTGATAAACGATACGGGGGAATGGAGACGCCACCAACAGTGTACGCAAAGGATATTCTCTCGCGCTTTCTAGATAGCACAATAGATCTATAGTTTTTTGTGGGATCAGTGACAAATAGTTTTCATACACCGTTTAAAAACAGAATCTACATCATCTTGAAGACTGGAGCATTCAGATACTGACTGGACACTTTTGAAAAGCTTAACGTCATCAGCAAAAAGAAGAATTTTGGCATCCATAACGCAAGAAACAATTGTCATTTATGAACAAAAGAAATAACATAGGTCCTAGAATTGAGCCCTGCGTCACACCGGACCTCGAAATAAACTCATTGGAGTGGCTACCGATAACACGAACTGAATCGCGGCGATGGCCGAGGCAGTTTGAAAACCAGGAGCAGAGCTGCGGGCTTGAAGCCATGCAGGGCAAGCTTGTGTAACAATAATGTGTCATTACCCCGGTCGAAGGCTTTTGGCATGTCAAAGAAAATCGCGTCAACCTGACCTCTTCCGGAAACTACTGGAGCGCAGTAATTCAAGAATGAGCATAAATTTGATTCTACGGACCTGGCCTTCAAAACACCGTGCTGGAATTCAGATATCTTTCTGTTCAAATAAAGTAAATCCGCTTATGCACTACTTTTTCGAAAACCTTCGCGAAGCCGCATAACAACGAAACAGGACGGTAATTATTAACTAAAGTAGAATCACCTGCTTTAAAAACAGGAACAACTACCGAGTATTTCCAGAGCTCAGAAAGTTAGCCTGGAGTTAGGGACAAGTTAAAAATATGCTTCAACACAGGAACAAAAAGAGAGAGCAACCTTTATTCATAAAACTAGGTATTCCATCAATACCGGTGGATCATTTCGGTTTAAGTTCACTTATGGCTTCTAAAATATCGTCATCGTCAACCTTAATAGTAGGCAGAAGGTCGCCACACTGGATACCAACGCCACTAAAAGCGCCACTGTTTTATGTGTGGCAAATAACAAGAACTAAAAAAGTCAGCAAAATGATTTGCAATTTCTTCTTGCACACAGTGATAACCAGCATCATCACGAAGACAAATATTCGGTCGATTTTCAATGAAGTGTTGTTTAGTGAAGCGCCAAAACTTCTTATGGTTTTTAGTCAGACTATGTTTAATGTCATTTAAGTACAACCGCAGGTGTTGGGCAATATCGCGATACAAATGTATCCCGATAGTATTTCAGAAATACATTTTGAATCTGTATTTCTGTATCGCGATACATTTTGTTTCAACAGAATCCGTATTGCTGTATCGAAATACATCTGGAATGTTTCTTTGTATCAAGATACAATCAGAATGAAATGTATTTCGTTACATTTCTTGAGAAATATATATATATATATATAAATATATATATGATACGCTTTTTCGTCACCCAGGTACGCATACGCGAGATACCAGAGCATCAGCCCGTTTACATATATTTGTCGAAAAAAAGAATCTCAGCATTATACAGTACTATTGGACGTGTCGCTGACGCACTGTGGGTCCCCTCTTGATAAAACATGCCTCTTGCAGTTCGCGTGCTCTTTGAATTCTGCTTCTACCGAGAATCTTGGTATCGCCGAAGCGTGGCTAGCATTGCCTTTTAACCATCGTCTTGTTAGCGCTTTTTACCATGCCTCGCTGTGCCAACCCGAAATTTGATACACCGGGGACTCGTCTCGAGCTCGCTGTTTCTCGGAGAGCTCGCACCTGTAAGCCGGTAATATCAGGTCGCAATCCACGAGGTCTCTTTTTGGATGATGCTAGGCGAAACTTGAGGACTGTAATCCATGCGTCGGTAGCGGAGGGTCGGCAGGAAGGACCTTCACACCAGGGGTGCCGACGTTTCGTTTTTTCAACCGTAACAAGAGATAAGACATGTGTTCCTGTATACTTCAGGTGGTCCACTGTTCTCAAAATTCTAAATGACACTGCCTGCACGATCTTAAACGAGGTAACCTACAACGAAAGTACATATTGTCGTTTCATACAGCAGCGTGGTAAAGTTTCATGTTCAAAGCCACACCTACAAACAAAGAATGTCAGTTTATTCCATCGTGACGTCATGTGATCAATGTTTACAATCGCGTTTTTATTGGACCAGGGCGTGGTGACGTTTTGATGTGATGTAGGGTGACATAGAATTTATTCAGAAGCCGAAGTTGTTACGCGTCCTTCGTCAGACAGACGGAATGTCAGGAAGGGACCGTGGTCAGTCCTATAAACGTTATTTTGAGCCTACTGACTACTCCTCGTCGTCCGAAACCACTACCTTCAAGGCAAAGTGCCAAGCCTATGGGCAAGTAATTTCGGGATCAAAAACTTCCACTTCAATCTTCAAGCTTTATCTCAGTTGGCGTCTCAAACAAATGTGCAAAATGTTATTTCAGTATCAGCATTTCTGTGTTTGTAAATCTGCCCTCGCTAAAATGCATTCCTGTATTTGTATTTCCAAAGACTTTTGCCTCTCTTTAAAATGTGTTTCCGATACGTATTGCGATACATTTTTAGAGATAAATTTTAGTGTCAGTATTTTAGCTACTATTTTAATGTATCCCAGTATTTGTATCTCCAAATACATTTTCGTGTATTTCTGCCCAACCCTGTACAACCGGTTATCTTGTTCGTAAAGCGTTTTGGCCAGTCTACGATATATACTGAACTTTTGATGCCATATCTGCAATCCTGATTTCTTAAACATGCGATGATAGTGTAGTTTCTTTCGGGATGCAATTTTTAGATCTTTTTGAAAACCAGTTCGGATAATGAGAGAGCGTGCCAGTTGTTTCGGAATAAATGCCTCGAGTGCGCCTTTCACAACTGAGGTCATTTTAATAGTAGCCGAGTCGACTTCACTATCTTTAAAGACATCCGACCAGTCAGAATGCTCCAGATATTGGTAGCAGATCAAGATAATTGCCACGGAGTAAGAAGTATTCAACCGAATTATTGTCTACTCGTTGCCCTTAATGATAGTGCAGAATTTCGTAGTAAATGGAGGGTGATAAGTATCGGCAGGCACTAAAAGGTTCAAAGAGGGAGTTCCAAACTCAAGCGGGGCGTTCAATAAACACATGTCGAGTAGATTTCCGCAAGAATCGCAAAAGTGTGTCACACTGACAAAAAATCTAAAAAAGTTTTAAACTGAAAGCAGCCAGTAAGCCTTTTTGAAGTCAGGCTCGCCGTAAAAGAAACGGCACCCGCTGCCCAGTCAATCCCTAGCAAATTAATTTTGCCATATATCTGGACGCGATACTTAGTAAAATCAACCATTTTCTGAAGTGACTCGAAGTGTTCAGTGAACGTTGCGTCATCATACGAAGAGGGAAACTGTAATTGCCAACTAAAGAGTTGAAACCATCACTCGCTGGAATCACAACCCAGACACACTCCGCATAAGATTTCAAATCCACCCTCCGGTGGAATTGAACTACACACTTCACTGCAATAAGCACACTACCCCCCAATTTCATGCCCGTTCTATCGTAAGCTTTATCCTGACGATACACAGAATAACCTGAGGGAAAATAACTATTATCAGAAAAGCCGGCGCCGTGCCAAGCCTCCGTTTACCAAACAAGATCAAAGCAGCTCGACAGAATATTCGAAATAAACTCGGAAGACTCGGAGCGCAAACCACGCGTATATGCGGCGTATGTTCCTCGGGGTCTCGAAGCCAAAGCAGATGTCCGAAGATTGTCTTGTTGAGCAAGCTAATTTCCGAGCGCATAACGCTGTTCGAAGCCTTGAGGCTCTTCACCTCCGCAGTCAAGACGTCAAATTTGGTAGACATAGCTATTCAGAAGACTGACAAAGTGCGTTGAGGCCGGCGGTGTAGACTGGGAGGTCGTTCGTGGACACCAAACAAAAGCAATTTTTGATTATTGATTCTTCTTGATTATTGTTATTAATATTATTAAAATTACAATTACGCCTACGCTATATTAAAAATTCAGATATTTTTTCCGTCATATTACTCACCCCCTTGCTCCGCTCCAGCGTGATGTGTGTGTAAAGCGGCCCAATATTTTAATAATATCAAGCGAGCGTCCACCGCCGGGCCGGCCAGCGCCGTGCCGTGGAGGGGTGCGGCGATTCGTGAGAGATTACGCGCGTTCACACGAAGATCTTTACGGTGCGAGCGTCGTCTGCTAGGCTGTAGAGTTGACCGCACACAGCCCCTGCTCCGTCGGAAAAGAGTGCAAGGCGCTGATTCACATAATTGTTAATCCAACGCCAACTTCTCTTTCTTTCACTCTCTCTCTCTTTGTGCTTCTCTTGTCTGTTGGTAAAGCAAATGTCTGAACAGCGCGTGCTGGTGTGATACTTGCCTTCCGCGGCAGAAACAGTGGCGCGCAATGACGCGCAGTTTATGATACGCCTGAGAAATATCACGCAAGCAAGCACTGTTCGGATATTTGCTTGAAGCTGCTCTGCCAGCAGGTAGGAAGCAGGGGTCGTTTGCGGTTAACGGAATAGCCCTAGCAGACGACACTCGCACTCGATCGAACGAGCTTTGTGCACACTAGCCTATATCTCTCCAGTATCGCCGCACCCTCCGCGGCACGGCGCTAGCCGGCCCGGCGGTCGACACTCGCTTGATATTATAAAAACATTCGGCCACTGCACGTACATGTGGGCCTGACTCTCGTTCGTTTGAGTCTTGATACCATTAAACTTCAAGATATATTGTTTGCCGATACATTAAAAAGAACACACTCTTTATTCAACGTGTCTGTGTATGTGTGATGCTGCTGTGTTTTTTACAGTCGGCACGGAATGAAACGCGAACAAGGAGCGCATGGTTTTCGACCCACGCCGAGTCACCTAGAGACGCAACACCGAAGGTTTGGATGCACTGAGCAGAGTCTAACACATCGAAGGAGGAGCCATCCTCTTGCAGCTCCCATTTGGTTCAGGTGGTGCAGCATCTAGCAAAAACCATGCACCCACTGTTCGCGTTTCATTCCGTGCCGACTGTATATATAGCTCTAGTATCTCCCTCGAATGCTTTCCCGTCATCGGGTACCAAATTTTGTGTTTGACTAATAGAGGTATAGTTCGACTTCATCCATCCGAGAATGGAAGTCTTTGAATATCCAAGTCGTTCGCTTGATGTCTGGCTAGTGGGCGTGCGTGCATTCTGCGCACCTGCCACAAAGGCTTCCACATAATGGAAACCTATACAGATATATATATATATATATATAGTCTTCAGTCTTTCGCAACCCTGTCTTCTTAGACGCTCAACGAAGATTCTCAAAAGCTCATTTTCAACTTACGGTGGATTGCAGCGGAAGCTACGAGCAAACGGAGACCAATCCGGTGCTTCGTCGGTATCACGTGACCTTCGGGAGGGGCGCCACGACGTCCAAATAACTACAAAGTGTCTCACGGCACCGGATTTGCCGCAGGATGGCTCGTTGCGTCCTTTCTGCTCCATCGTAAGTTGAAGCGGAGTATACGCTCGGTACGAAGGGACATTGAAACCAGACGCACGTCAACATCAGCCTAAATCCCTCAAAGGCATCCTTTTTCTTCTTTTCTTCTTCCTTTAAGCTTTTTACGCGGGGTTTCGCTCTGGCCGCTTGTCGCGGGCATTTATCCGTGGAGGCGTCTTTGAGTGAGTGATGGGCCTCTTGGACGTTCCATGGCACCTATATTTGGGAACAGACTGAACGGGTTCGAAAGCCCGGTCGTGCGTGACATCACCACCAGCCTTTTACGGCATTCTTTTTGATTCACTCTCATCGCAGCTGCGTCCGTTGAGAAATTCAACGAAGGCCTGTCTGCTGCTTTTGAGAGGAAGCTGCGTGGCGTAATGCGGCCGTCCACAATGGACACTATTCATTCCGTGGAGGGCAAAATATCGTACGACTTCAGCGATGACATCAACCACGCTGCGGGTGGCGATTCACTGCACGTGGGTCGCCGTACGTCTCGCGGAGCTCTCGGAAGAGCGCGCGCGCTGGCGCCAGAGTTCAATAATCTCCCGCTCGTCGAACATTCGTTCAATATCCACGTATTGCGTGCGCAAAGCGAAACACACGTCCAGCGCCAACCCGGCGCTCCAGCAAGGCCGCTACCCCCGCAACTCCCCAGTGGGGAATAAAAGGTTCAAAGGCGCGAACTGAAAGAGGACGTGAAAGACACAGGTACAACAAGGACCGAAGCCGAGTTCGGACGTCGATCACCATCACCAATAGACACCCCTGAAAAACAAGATAAAAGTGCCTATTTCGGAGCTAACTTCCCAGTGGGGAGTTAGCTCTGAAGAAAAAAAAGGCGATACTCCTGCTCCGCCATGCAATTGCACATCCCCCCTCCCTCTCCAAATTTGTTTTGCTTGTCCATATTTTTTTTACCACGTGTTTTGTTTTGTTTTTTTACATCCTTGACACTTTATAGTTTGTTTTAATTCAGATTGTTTGCCATTTTGACCATGCATTTGTATCTGTAGTATAGTCATTTATCTTACTATTCCTACAACGGTCTTGACAAGAACCAGTTGTAGGGCTGTGACCTCGATTAAAACTTGTAACTCCACATAATCCCCACCCTTTAATCGAATAATTATTTGATTAATCGGTGTCGTTCATTTGAATGCAAAATATTTTATAGAAAAATTACTTATTTTTTGTTTGTTGAGTATGTCAGAAACGGCGCAATATAGAATTTAAATTATGAATCAACCTGGACGTGTAGCTGAGAACACTTCAAAGACACTCACACTAACAGATTATTACTTCAACAGCATGAGACAGAGATGTTCGTTGATATTTTCCGGCAAGAGTTACCTTCTATGATTGTTCTTAATAG
>JAZHYW010056769.1:0-10190 GCA_037355805.1 Ixodes ricinus
CAGTGAGCAGCGACAACTCACCCGCTCGCGACCACGTGCTTGCACAGCGCGATCAACATGGCGAAAGGAGGAAAGTCTCATCCGGGTCCGGTCACCCCCTTCCGGTTCTACCGCGTATACCAACTTTCACGAGCAGCTTGATAGCCGAGTGGTACAACTTGTTAAAAAAGCTAACGTACGTGTTACTGTCCTACTGCAAAACCGCAGTGCTTTTTTTTGGTTGTCTTTGATACATACTCTAGCTGTTTAATAAGTTATAAGCACCGTTATCAAGACCCTCGTAAAAGTTATGGCCGTCAGTTCGACGTCAGTGCGCTGTACTTCGAGCTTAAGTTTTTGGGGTGCATTATATGGGACAAAGGGGTGTAAGACTACACTCTTTTTTTGGGAGTGTATACACTTTTACGAGCTGCTTGATAGCTGTATGATATAACTTACTAAATAGCTAATATACGTATAAAAGACAAAAAACAAACAAACAAACAAACACTGAGGTTTTGGAGCAGGGCCAGAAAAACCTTGAGTGTCTTCCTGTATGTAGTCTTGAATTCGTACATTACCTATTTCAATACGTTGTATCGCTCCACTCTCGAGCCGCTTGTGAAAGTTGGTATCGTCGGTTCGATGTCAGTGGTCTGAACGTGGAATTGTAGTTTTTGGGGTGTTATACTATATGGGACAAGGGGTGTAAGTGTTACACCCCCATTTCTGATAGTGTACGTCATATAGAAGGCAGTCCGTAGACACCGTCTGAGGCAGGCTATTTATTTGCATGATGGTCATAAAAATGTCCCATGCTCGAAGTATGATGCAACATGTAAGATGCAAACTTGCTTCGAACATGTCCGAGTCGTGTCCAAACATTATATTGGCATCATGTGTGCCTCCACTACTGTGTTTTTCGTACAATGTGTGCGGAATATGACTGCCGCTAAACGCAGTAATTAGAGTCGAAGACGGTTTCTTTGTGCTCTTTTTCCTGAAGCCGATTTTCTATGGTTTTGTGCTTCGTAGACGGAAGTATGGTACATCACGCTCGGCAAAGCAAGCTTGAATTATTTTTCGGTGCCTTCAGCTGCACCTTCTTGCGGAGTTACTGTAGCGAACACTTGTTAGAGAACAAGGTGTGGACAAAACGTGTTCCTCCGACGTCCCCTCGGTTTCCACTAATTGGACCAGGAAGGACAGGAGGATGAAGAGCCGAAGAGAAGGCAAACACACTGCCGTAGTGCCCTGTCGTGTATCGTCTTTCCTTCGTTCGCCTTCCCTGAGATGATCATTCCCATCATGCCCAATGTTTACCAACTCGTCCAATTTGCCACCCGAGAAAAGGACAAAGAGGTCGGGCTCGTTAACCTTTCGCGCGAACGAATTTTCCGAGGGTGTTAAATGGCGGCTACGAAAGGTCACGGGGTTCTTTCGGTTAGGTGAGACTTAAGACCTCCCACGCCTTGAATTGAGTCGCCAAGGCGTCATATTGCCGCCTGCTTAGCCAAGTCGGCGTGGCTAAGTAGCAATAAAAAATAAAAAAAGAGAAGTCGGCGTAGTTAAGTCGGCAGCGTTCTTGGCTCCCACGCATGTGGCCGGGACTCGATCCCTACCATCGCCTGCTGTTTTTATCTTTCCCTGAGTTATTAGGAGATTCTAGAATGTTTGAGATCATACCGTTTGTTCATGCTCACAATGTATAGTTCCAAAACAACCGAGGTCGTATGTTCAAGGCATCTAGGGAAGCGTTAGGGGAAGCTTTTCCGCGAAGTGCAGAGTCAGTCTATGAGCCGAGAAAGCGAGGAGAGGAGGAGACGAGATGGGGACGTCAGGACGCCGAGCTCTGGTTGGAAGGATTAGTGGGTAGGCCCAAAGCTGAGCAGCCTTTGTCTCCACTGCGCTCGTCGAACGCATTCGAATGCGAGAGCCAAACGCCGGATGCCGGTGTTTCGCGTTCTAACGCGTGCGACGAGTGCAACGGAGACTAAGGCAGCTATAGCTTTAGGTCTACCCACTCATCCTTCCAACCAGAGCTCGGCGTCCTGACGTCCCCGCGAGCCCTCGCCTCCTCCTCTCCCTCACTTTCTCGGCTCATCGCCAGCGCTCGACCCTGCTGTCACGCCGACATTCGACGCCTGCGACTCTTATTCTCCTTTTTTGGTTTCGGGCACAAGTTCGCCACATTAAACCTTTGGTTCCTTTCGTTATTTCCTGTCTCTCTGCCGGTCGTTCGTGACAATATAGGGGGTGTTTATTTTTAGGCTTTACATATTTGTTTTTTAGAAAGCCGTAAAAGGCTACACTAATGCGGTCTGTCCAGGTAAGTTGTACGACCAGGGGGACATAATATGGAGGGCTAATTATTGTCTCGATTCGTCCGATAATTGCCTAAAATGTGTGACGGAACGTTTTAATTCGTGAAAATGCACATGTATGGTTCGAACTAGAAACTTTCTGAGAGTCATAAAAACACTAAATCTATACATTTTAGAAAGACTTCGGGCGCCTGGGAAGCGCAGTGGTGCGCTAAAATTACCACGGGTGCAACAGGCACAAAACTGACGGTGCAGAAAACCCGCCCGCGCGGTTTTTTCATCTCTTATCATCCGCGTTTTTGCACCGTCATTCTTGCATATGTGGCACGAGTGGTATCCTTTGGAACATTACTGCGCTTCACACGCGCTCAAATGTTTTCTACAGTTTACTGACTCAAGCTCTATTCAGATGATGTGATTATGCTTGCGATTTCGCAACTGCGAAGTCGGGCACCGCAGCATCCACCATGCCTCTTTGCCGCACGAACGACGCCGCAATTGCGAAAATCGCAAGTAAAATCGCACCATGTGAATCAAGCTTTAGGGGTTTTCGATGACACTCAGCAAGTTTCTTATTGAAACCATATGTTTATTTTCACTAATTGAAAGGTATTCAACAGATTTTAGTTAGTTATCCGAGTTATCGTGACAATGGACCGCCTATATTACTTCCTCCTGATCGTATAACTCATCTGCAGAGACCGCATAAGTGTAGTTTTTACGGCTTGTTTAAAACAAATCTGTAAATCTTCAAAAAAAAAGAAACTCTATATTTTGTTTAAATGAGCTCCTCCGGGAATATTTCGATTGCTGTTTAAGCGTTGTTCGTGAATGCCTTTACGTATTTTAGGATCTGAATTGACAGCTTGGTATATTTGTCAGCCGGGGATTGCCAGGTCTGATATTTAAATGAATCGACGGCTTCAAGAGTACTACGAATCATACACACTAGATCGCTGTATTATTTTTCTGGCATCACGCAGAAACGCGTATTTCTTTGAAGCCTGTCGCCAAGGGACTTCTACGACGGGCAAAAATGCTGGACATTTTTTTTACCCAGAAATAAAAGGTTTTTTGAAAACAGTGAAGCTTCAATGCCTGCTATCAGTTCGTTGTTCTTAAAATTCTCGGAATAATTACGGTTCTTCTTTTATGGGTGGCAGAAATTCAAGATGTTGCAATGCGGAGCGCAACTTCGTCTGCTACTTTTGCAGGGGTTGTGGCGACGTCAGAACGCCGTGCTCTGATTGGCTCTAATTAAAGAATAATGGGTAGACCTCAAGGCAGCTTGATTTAAGGTCTACCCACTATCCTTCAATCAGAGCCAATCAGAGCTCGGCGTTCTGACGACACCACAACCCCTGCAAACGAAACAGACGAACTTGCTGTCCGCATAGATGTCCATAGGAGCGAATGTAATTAATTATACAAAGTGTCTGAAAAAAAGAAGTAGTATTTTTCACCCTAAAAATAAACGACGCATGGCCGAAAGCTCAGTCTCCGCCATCATGTAGCGCTAGCAGTCCGCAAAAGATTGCGAAGTTTTAGAACTAGTCGTTATCTTATTCCAAAGTTGTAAATCATTTTCTGAAGCTTTCAACGCGAAACTGGGGCCCGTTCCCGGTAGCTGACGCCACTAGTCTACATGTACTATTTGTGGGCTCCGTCGGCCACGATTTTCCCGATGAAATGTTCAGAAAATCTTTTATAACTTTTTGATAAGGTAACCATTCGTTTTCACACTTTGACGTATGGTCCGGACCAGTAGCGCTACATCTTGGGGAAAGACTGGGCGTTCGACGAGGCGTCGTTTATTTGTGCGATGGAAACGAACAACTTACTTTTTTCGGGGACACCCTGTATTTGTCGGGCATAGAACAAAAAAGTGTGCGTTCTTGAGGTTTTAATTGATAATAATGAATATGGTATTAGTGTCGTTTGTAATTGTCCAGGGGGTATGACAATTTATGTATTAGGATGAAAATAATATCTCGCAACGCTTTGCTAATGGGGTAATGTCCTAAAATCACGGGGTAGCATACAAGAAAATAGTAGACGCTCAGCAAATTTTGACTAATTATCTCCTCGAAACATGCTCGGTTGGCCTATTTCCTAACGAAGGGACTTTCCCAGCAGTACAATTATAGAATATCTCTATCACAATTATGCGTCTTTATTGCCGGAAAGCATGACCCATTTGCAGTGCGAGGTAACATGAATCGTGGTGTCATTATTAAAAGACTGCTTTCTTTTTTTACGAGTCTATGGCATCCAACGAGGTGCTAACCAGCGGAAATAAAGTGCATCTTTCGAAGGTGCCTTCCACCAAGGACTAGGAACTGTTTCAATTAAAAATTGTGCTCTCTCCTTCTATCCAAGGTGACAAGGATTTTGGAAGGTGTTTCTACTCCTGATTAGCCAGAGCTCTCTAATAATTTTGGTTTGTTTGATTTACAAGCGCAGGGAAACGCAGGGATATATTTTTCATGTTTGATATGAATTGGTAGCACGGAGGCGCCACGGTATGCAGTGCGTCAGCAGGTTTCTGGTACTTTGGTTATGCGTTATTCGAAAGCGCGCAAGAATCAGCGAAAGCTGTTTCTTGGGGAAATTTATGACCGACTGCATGTTCTTGTGAGATGCCTCCAAAACCATAATATATTTTTTATCTCTTTCTTCTCACAAAAATATGCGCAAATAGGAAATAAACATAAAAAAACCAGCAACAATAAGACAGGAAGCAAGGAGGGATCCCCCGAAAGCGAACGGCAGGGTTGGAAGCTAGATTATATTAAAATATTAGTGAACACAATGCGTTGTTCCAGAAGTATACATGGTAGACTTGCTTCCCGCGAACACCGCGTTCCATGTAAAGAAACCTTCTTTGCTTTGGGAGGGGGGAGGGGGGGGCTGCGGCTTCTGCAAACTGCCGGACAGGATCTTTGTTAATAACACGGCTCGTGATTGCTTTGAAAGATTGTGTATTGAAAACATTTTGACACGCCCTCCCAGATGCACCAACCACGTATCGACTCTGCGACCTCGAGAGACTAAAAACCGAGGTCATCAATTTTCCAAAGAGTGAGTAGCGTTCATTGTTTTTATACATTTGGTTCTTAGAATCGACTTTTTTTTTTAGGAGCACTGTATTCGGCGTTAGGTTTTATATGCGATACGTTGTCGAGACTAGCGATCAGTTTCCCCTTCTGCACGAGCACGTGACTCCCTCCAGCATCTCAAGTGCGTCCGCTCACGCTACTAGCCTATATAGAGCGGCGGAAACTTTTCTAGTCCTAATAGCGGTGCGGAAAAATACTTACGCCGGCATCTATAGTCACTATAAACCTGAAGAACGCGGGGCAGGGCGACCCCAAGCATCTCATTACCGCTTTATAGCCCATGAGATTGCAGCATTTGCTGATAAGAATGCCAAATAATTAATCACGAAGTAAAAGTGGAACATAATAACTCACACCTGCGTTTGTTAAACTGTCAGTGACCCACTATAGTCATCTACGAATGTTTTTTAAATTTTTCTGGAAAGTGTCATAATTATATTCGGAAAAAAAGAGTATGTGGAATCGCGTTGTGAAAACATGAAGGGCTTTTATAACGTATCCCTCCATTCTCAAAATTCTGTCCGTCCGTCCATAGATTTTCCGCTAAATTTAGCGGGAAAATCGATGTCACGTGACGCATACGGCAATTCCGTTTGCCCGCTAAATTTAGGAGAAAAAATTTATGTCACGTGACCTGGCGTCACGAGACCAAGAGACCGAATCGGTTTCATCGCTAAATTTAGCGGGACAACTGAAGTCACGTGACGCTATACGCCGATTCAGTCTCCTCGCTAAATTTGGCGGAGGAAATCGAAGTCGCGTCACCTGACGACACGAGACCGATGCATCAATTTGATTTCTCCGTTAAATTCTGCGGGAAAATTGATGTCAAGTGAGCTGACCTCACGTGACCTATTACGCCGCATTAGTTTCCCGCTAAATTTAGCGGAAAAATTGACGTCACGCGACGTACGTACGTGACGTCAAGCACCAGGTCAGTTCCCTGTTAAATTTGGCTGGGTAATTCATAAAAAAAATCGGTTCTTCACCCCCACATACGACTGTTTAATGTCTTTTAAACAAATTCAAACGATCACTCTTCAAATACTGCAGTTCACGCATTAGATAACCTTGGAGATAAAAATCGCTGTCAGTTTTTGAGATGTCCGTTTCATAAGCTCAATTTACGCTGAAAAGAAAAAAGCGAGTTGGCTCTGCCAGTTAAAATACTGCTTTTGAACCCTGTTAGCGTACAAGGTGTAATGCTTTGAAAAATTTCCCTATTAACTTGCCGTTTTTGCTTGTGTTGTCCATCGTCTGATAACCACCATAAGTACGGGCAGGTGGTTACTAATACCCAAAATTACCACGTCACTCTGGACGTTCTTCGTGTTGTAGTGTGAAATATAGTTCAATTAGGGTTGATGTTGGTGCCGTAGTGGGCCGGTTTGGGGTGCATAACAACATTTGTGAAATTATTCGCAGTTTAAAGCCCCGACAATTCAGCGCTATTATTGGCGTATTCTATCTTAATAATAACCCACGTTACCCTCATTAAAATGATATTTCCGGTCATTATTATAACAAAGTAGCTCGTCAAAAAAGAAAAAGAAAAAAAAGCTATTTGCTGCATTGCCGGCCGGCGGACAACGCACAGTTGTAAATATCTCAGGGTTTCGTGAAATAATGAGCACTTCGTAATTATCAGTGAAAGTTGTATATTCCGCTACACTCTCAAAACTGCCATTATAAATTATATGCTGACGCCACCACACCGCCTATGTATAAAATCTACGTAGATAAAAAAAATGCTGCTGATGAAGAATAGTCTAACACACGTATGACGCAACAAAGCCATTGAGGGCTGTACCTAGCCTCTCCGGTGCCTTTAAAGGAGATTTCTGGCGAACTTTTGATACTCAGTGATTGGCGTCGAAATTAATTCGAAACATTATTAGAGACCTCTGAAATAGTGACCCGAACTGCAAGTCATAATTATTGTATCGTGAAGTTCTTGAATTTTCAAATTTCGTCGGAGGCTCAAAGGCTCTACCGGCAACACTTGTTCCCTACGAATTAAAACGCTTCGTAGAGAACAAGCAACGCTTGTTCCCTACGAATTAAAAGAACTTTGATGGAGTGGAATAAATTCTGGGTAAATCCACGCCAATAAAAAGACCAATAAATATGGAAAACGCTGTTTTAAGACATGCCTGCACGACTTGCAAGTTAGGTGACTGCAACAGTCACCTAACTGTGTTTCGAGATTTATGTTTGTAATTTGTCCCCTTTGTTCACCTTCTCCAGGGATTATTATTGTCCTTCTTGTCCAGCTCGCTCGCAACTTTGGATTAATTGCATTATCATCATAAGCATAAAAAGCAGGCCGTTCACCCTTGTTGGCTTTAGACTGGTGGCAGCTGTTAAACCCTGTTTGCTTTACTGAGGTCAAACTCTTGGCTAGATTAGTTGGTAAAGCGCTCCACTGGAAATGGAGAGCAGGTCATTTGTTCTATACCAGGACCAGTCGGATTTTTTCGGTCGCGCACCAGTCACCTAGTTGTCTTTGAAGATTTGTTTGGCTATGCCCTCCTTGTTCCCCTTCTCCAGGGATTATTATTGCTTCATCTCAGACAGCATCGTGTTTCCGCGTGCGTGGGAACGCACTAACGTTGAGGACAAATAACAGTCTCCTGAGCGGACGCGCGAGCAAGTTCGAACCAGACGGTCTCAGCGTTCTGCCGATATCCCGTCGATACAAGGAACATACCTCGTTGTCAATAGTTGTACATGGATTAAAGTTCTTCAGCAACGTCTCGAGTAATTTCTAGGAATTACCGTCATTCTTGTCCAGCTCGCTTGTACCTTCCACGTCGTTAGACAGGATGGCGTTCGCCCAGACCCAGAGAAGATTTGTGCCGTCGCGGCATTTCCATCGCTGACAGACAAGAAGTCCGTGCGAAGACTCCTTGGGCTATGTGCGTACTATAAACGCTTCATTCGCGATTCTGCAAGAGTTTTCGCACCGCTCACACACCTCACGAAGGACGCCGAGAAGTTCAAATGGGCTGAGGAGCAGCAGCAGGCATTCAACGAGCTGAAGCGACGACTCCAGACTCCTCCTGTTCTTGGACACTTCGACCATGATGCGGAAACCGAGATCCACACGGACGCTTGTAACGCAGGACTTGGCGCGGTACTGGTTCAAGTGCAAGAAGGCACCGAGCGAATCCTCGCCTACGCAAGTCCGGACACCGTCCAAAGCGGAAAGAAATTACTCCATGACTGAAAAAGAATGCACTGCGGTCGCCTGGGCAATAACAAAGTTTCGCCCGTACTTGTACGGGAGCCCATTCCGCGTAGTCACGGACCATCACTTACTCTGATGGCTTGCGAATTTCAAGGACCCTTCAGGACGCCTCGCTCGATGGAGTCTCCGACTTTAGGAATTCAACATGATGGTGGTCTACAAGTCAGGCCGCAAACACAGCGACGCCGCACGCTCTGGTCGGGGCCGTGTGAGGTGCCGGGAGAGGCAACGGCTACTGGTGTCGCCGGAGTGCCACAGGCCACGTTGTAGCGTCCGAAAGCGGCGTAGGTGGTGGTGGGACCCTTGACATCGGTCTTTTGTTTTGCCTGCCTCAGCTGGCTATTCTGGAGAAGCCGCCAGACAATGTCGACCTGTCCGTCGCTCGCTGTCCCATTCACCACGATGCATCAGGGGGCCTGCTCTATGCTAGTCCCCATGACGCGGACGTCCCTTCAAGAAGCCAATCTGCGCAGAACAAAGTGTTAAAACAACACACAACGAACAAATACTCTGCTACAAATTGTGGCTGCGGCCATCGCCTCCACTGCAAAATTGCTTGCCGACGGGTTCATGTACTAACTCGCTAACTCGCTGGCTAACTCGGCGAGTCCGCATTCCGGAGCTCGCTCCTTGGTCGCCAAGAACAGGGAATTTCCTGTGTTCTAATGCAACCTCATGTAAATCATCTTCCTCATCGCGACGGTAGTACTCCTTCTAGTCAGCGATGTGAACCGCGCCAGACTCCTCGTTTTTAACTCGCCGAGTAAGCCTACGAGTAAGACACGACGCTCGCGTCTTTACCTCGGTGGGCCCCTCTCACCTCGAAACAAGCGATCGTGGCAAAACCACTAGCTGAGTTTCTCAAAGCGTGTGTTTCCTTCAAGACTAGGTAATGATGGTGTAAACCTAGTCTATATGTTGCGCAAGCGAAGGGATCCGAAACCCATAACGGGATGGCCATACCATATCCGCGTTCCGCTACGGCCGCGTACACCGTGTGCGAATCGATGTAAGCGTCCCGTTCCGTCCATGTGCATATGGGCTCTAGAGACCCGTTGGCCCTCAGAGGGCGCGGCAGCTCAGCGAGCAAGCCCGCTTGAACCGTTCGCGCCTTAAGGCAAGCTGGACGGCTACAAGCACACATCAATGTCTCCTGCCTCATCCCCGGCCAGCGTGACGTGGCATAACCTATGGAAATTCTTGCTGTCACTGCCACGACTGACTAGAGTGAAGTCGAAAAGACATCCTATCAATCACCTTCGTAGTTTTCTAGAGAACCACCCCCTGCAGAGAGAGTCGTCCCTCTGCCCTTCGTCGGCTGTTGGGATGACGCGAAGCAACAGGCCGTCTTGGCCCAGAAGATATGAAACATAATGCTCATTAACTCTACTGCCAGCGTTCCCGGTGTCAACTGCTATCCCGCAAATTTTTCCGACACCCGCTAACAAACTCGTCCGTCAGCGTATCCGGTGTCAACTGCTGTTCCCGCAATTTTGCAGGCACCAGCGGAAACTGTCG
>JAZHYW010056770.1:0-16523 GCA_037355805.1 Ixodes ricinus
CATGAGCAGTGACAACTCACCCCAAGGACGTTTAAATAGGGCAGGAACTGGCATGACGTCATACCCAGCGACGCCGGAAGAAGAACCCAATCCCAAACTGCCTCGCGCACCGACGCTCTCTCATTCAAACCAAATTCAACCAGGCTCCCATCGTCTGCTCTCCGCTCGGTCGCTAGGCTTAGGCTACGTCTGCTCGTGTCTGCGGTCTGCTTCGCCTGCGTCAGCTGTCGCGGCTGGCTTTCAATCCGATCGGCGCACCTAAAAGATGTTTCGATGCGAACCCGCATTCTCATCACGGCGGAGTGAAACCAACATCTTCTCGGAAGCAGGGTTTGTACGGCTTCTCAAACCCGCGAAGACATTCTCAGCGTACGTGCGTACGATGACTGACACACGATCGCTTTCCAAAGCCACACTACAGCGACCTGTTCGAGATGACGCTCCAGGCGCGGTCGCGCGGTGCGGAGCGTCCGTTACAGGCCGACTTCCTACTGGTTAGGCAAGTGTTGAGCTCCAACTGTCACCTGTTCGACATCGATTCAGTGGACGCCGCCATCGCTGCCATGAAATATTGGGGCGAACAACAGCGTTGCCACTGGCAAATGCCAGGCAACGAGGTTGCTTGCCCTAATCACCTATTGACGAGCTCCCCATTGGTCGAGAAGAATTCGTGGCCTCTCACTTCCGTTACACTTCGCTCCATGTATGGAGAATACGGACGCCACCTCCTGCCCTTATGCTAACCTCCTTGACTCACCCCGCTCGCGACCACATTACGTCGCAGCAGCGCGATCAAAAGCCGAAAGGAGGAAAGTCTCATTCGGGTCCGGTCACCCCCCTCCGGTTCTACCGCGTATACCAACTTTCACGTGCGGCTGATAGAGCCGAGTGGTACAACTTGTTAAAAAGCTAACGCACGTGTTACTGTCCTACTGCAAAACCCCACTGCTTTTTTTTCATTGTCCTTGATACATACTTTAGCTGTTTAGTAAGTTATGAAGTAGGCTCCCGTGTTTTCGGATAAATCCGAAAACTCCGAAAAACACCCGCCGGTAAATGTTTGTCAATTCGGATTTATCCGATAAACTCCGAATTAGTTATGTGCCCATGCCACCCTCCCCCCCCCCCCCCCCCACACACACACACAGCAATATTTTTTTTTTTTGAGCAGCGCAGGGGAAGTGGTTTTGTGGGAAATGACACCATTATTCAATTTTCTTTCAAGCCTCTGACCGTTGTAAAAAGGGGTCTTACGGCTTGTCTCGTCAAGGTTGGTTCAGGGAAACAGGTCATCGTACCATTCGTGTCACGGCAAAAGCCACTCTTTAGGTTTCCAGTTTGGGCCATGAGATTTCGGATTTAGAGAAAGGAGTAGGCATGTTTCTGGGGGTAACAGTGAAAGCTTGGACCATAGAGATTGTATGAAATAGGGAAGAGGGGAAGTTGAACCTCGCGCGGCCGCGGGATAGATTGACGGGATGACTACGAGCTTCGTTGCGGCTACCTCCGGCAGTTCATTGATTTTAAGGTATCGACGTTTATCGAAGCCACACTTGTAGTGCGACATTTGTCGTGGGGCAAATTAGTATTGCCAATGACACCAACGCCAAATTCAACTGAAGAAATGTTAATTGATACAAGCGCTCCTTATTTTTATCTGGCATACGTTTGATCTGGTTATTATTATTATTCTTTAATAGAAACATCATGCGAAATTAATCTACGAATTTCGGAGAATTGGGGATTTACGAAAAATAAACTCCGATAAACACCTAATTTTCGCTAAAAAATAAACTCCGAAAAACACCCTCCGAATTTCACGAAAATGAACTCCGAAAACACGGAGCCCTAGTTATAAGCACCGTTATCAAAATCCCTCGTACAAGTTAGGGCCGTCAGTCCGACGTCAGTGCGCTGTACTTCGAGCTTAAATTTTTGGGTGCATTATATGGGACAAAGGGGTGTAAGACTACACTTTTTTTGGGACTGTATAAACTTTTACGAGCTGCTTGATAGCTGTATGATATAATCTTACAAAATAGCTAATATACGTATAAGTGACAAAAACACACAAAAAACACACTGAGGTTTCGGAGCAGGGCCAGAAAACCTTGAGTGTCTTCGCTGTAGTCTTGAATGCGTACATTAGCTATTTCAATGCGTTCTATCGCTCGACTCTCGAGCCGCTTGTGAAAGTTGGTATCGTCGGTTCGATGTCAGTGGTCTGAACGTGGAATCGTAGTTTTGGGGTATTATACATCATGACACAAGGTGTAAGTGTTACACCCTATTGCTGATAGGGATAGTGTACGTCATAGAAGGCAGTCCATGGACACCGTTCTGAGGCAGGCTATTTCTTTGCATGATGGTCATAAAAATGTCCCATGCACGAAGTATGATGCAACGTATAAGATGCAAACTTACTTCGCACATGTCCGAGTCGTGTCCGAACATTACATTGGCATCATGTGTGCCTCCACTACTGTGTGTTTCGTACAATGTAGTGCGCATGCGACTGCCGCTGAACACCGTAATTAGGATGGAAGACGGTTTCTTTGTGCTTTTTTCCTGAAGCCGATTTTGCTATGGCTTTGTGCTTCGTAGACGGAAGTATGGTACAACACGCTTGGCAAAGCAAGATTGAAATATCTTTCGGTGCCTCGCTGCACCTTCTTGCGGGTTACTGTAGCGAACACTTGTTAGAGAACAAGGTGTGGACAAAACGTGTTTCTCCGACACCCCCTCGGTTTCCACCTAATTGGGCCAGGAAGGACAGGGTGAAGAAAGAGCCGAAGAGAAGGCAAGCACACCGCCGTAGTGCCCTGTCGCGTATGTCTTTCCTTCGTTCGACTTCCCTGAGATGATCATTCCCATCATGCCCAATGTTTACCAACTCGCCCAATTTGCTACCCGAGAAAAGGACAAAGAGGTCGGGCTCGTTAACCTTCGCGCGAACGAATTTTCCGAGGTTGTTAAATGGCGGCTACGAAAGGTCACAGGGTTCTTTCGGTTAGGTGAGACTTAAGACCTTCCATGCCTTGAATTGACTCGCCAAGGCGCCATATTGCCGCCTGCTTAGCCAAGTCGCCATGGCTAAGTAGCAATACGAAATAAAAAAAGTGACGTCGGCGTAGTTAAGCCGGCAGCGTTCTTGGCTCCCACGCATGTGGCCGGGATTCGATCCCTACCATCGCCTGCTGTTTTTATCTTTCCCTGAGTCGTATGTTCAAGGGCATCAGGAAGGGTTAGGGGAAGCTTTTCCGCGAAGTGCAGAGTCAGTCTGTGAGCCGAGAAAGTGAGGAGAGGAGGACGAGAGAAGACGTCAGACGCCGAGCTTGGTTGAAGGATTAGTGGGCAGGCAGAAGTTATAGCTGGCCTCTGTCTCCACTGCGCTCATCGAACTCATTCGAATGCAGAGCCAAACGCCAGATGCCGGCGTTGCCAGCTCTAACGCGTGCGAAGAGTGCAACGGAGACAAAGACAGCTATAGTTTTAGGCCTACCCACTAATCCTTCCAACCAGAGCTCGGCGTCCGGACGTCCCCGCCGAGCCCTCGGCTCCTCCGCTCCTCCCCTTCTCGGCTCATCGCCAGCGCGCGACCTCGCTGTCACGCCGACATTCGACGCCTGCGACTCTTATTCTCCTTCTTTAGTTTTGGGCACAAGTTCGCCATCATAAACCTTTAGTTCCTTTCGCTATTTCCTGTCTCTGCCGGTCGTTCGTGACAATATAGGGGGTGTTTATTTTAAGGCTTTACACATTTGCTTTTTTAAAAAGCCGTAAGAGCTACACTAATGCGGTCTGTCCAGGTAAGTTGTACGACCAGGGGGACATATTATAGAGAGCTAATTATTGCCTCGATTCATCCGATAAATGCCTAAAATGTGTGACGGAACCATTTAATTCGTCAAAATGCACATATATGGTCCGAATTATAAACTCTTCGAGAGTCATAAAAGCACAAAATCCATACATTTTAGATAGACTTCGGGCGCCTGGGAAGCTCAGTGGCGCGCTAAAATTACCACGGGTGCAACAGGCATAGAACTGACGGTGTAGAAAACCCGACCGCGCGGTCTTTTGCATATCTTATCATCGCGTTTTTGCATCGTCATTCTTGCATATATCACACTAGTGGTATCTTTGGAGCATTACTGCGCTTCGTACTCGCTCGAAACTTTTCTGCAGTTTACTGAGTCAAGACCTATTCAGATGATGTCATTATGGTTCCGATTTTGCAACTGCGATGTCGGGCACCGCAGCACCCACCATGCCTCTTGCCGCATGAACGATGACGCGATTGCGAAAACGCAAGTGAAATCGCACGATGTGAATCAAGCTTTAGGGGTTTCCGATGACACTCAGCAAGTTTCTTATTGAAACCATATGTCTATTTTCACTAATTGAATTGTATTCAACAGATTATAGTTAGTTATCCGAGTTATCGTGATAATGGACCACCTATATTACTTCCCCTGATCGAATAACGCACCTGCAGAGACCGTGTTATTGTAGTTTTCAGGGCTTCTTTAAACAAATTTGTAAATCGTAGGAAACAAAAAAAAAAAAAAACTTTATACTTTGTTTAATTGAGTCTCTCCGGGAATAGTTCTATTCTGTTCAAGGGTTCTGTGAATGCTTTTACGTATTTTAGGATCTGAATTGACAGCTTGGTATATTTGTCAGCCGGGGAGGGCAGGTCTGATATTTAAATAAATCGACGGCTTCAAGAGTATTACGAATCATGCACACTAGATCGCTGTTTTATTTCTTATGGCTTCACGCAGAAACATGAATTCCTTTGAAGCCCTTCGCCAAGGGACTTTACGACGGGCAAAATTGTTAGACATTCTTCTTATACCCGGCGAATAAAAGATTTTCTGAAAACAGTGAAGTTCGATGCCTGCTATCAGCTCGTTGTTCTTGAAATTATCGGAATAGTTACGGTTCTTTTTTATGTGGGTGGCAGAAATTCAAGGTTTTGCAACGCGGAGCCCAAGTTCGTCTGCTACTTTTGTAGGGGCTGTAGTGACGTCAGAACGCCGTGCTCTGATTGGCTCGATTAACACAACAGTGGGTAGTCCTCATGGCAGCTTGATTTGAGGTCTACCCACTATCCTTCAATCAGAGCCAATCAGAGCTCTGCGTTTTGACGACACCACATCCCCTTGAAAAGGGAAGCAAAACAACTTGCGCTGTGCATAGATGTTCATAGCAGCGAATGCAAGTAAAGATGTCTGGCGAAAAAAAGTAGCGTTTCTCCCCCCCCCAAAAAAAGAACAAAAAACAAAACAAAAAAAACAACGACGCTTTGCCAAAAGCTTTGTCTCACGCCCACATAAAATGCAAATGCTACGAATCCGGAAAAGGTGACAGATTTTCAGAACTAATCTTAATCTTATTCCAAAGTTATGAATTATTTTTTGAAACCTTCAACGCGAAAAATGGCGCCTGTTTCCGGTAGATGACGCCACTAGTCTACATGTACTATTTGTGGGCTCCGTCGGCTGCCATTTTCCCAACGAAAATTTCAGAAAATCTTTTATAACTTTTTGATTAGGTAACCATTCGTTTTCACGCTTTGACGTCTGGATCCGAACCGGTAGCCCTACATCTTGGGGAAAGACTGGGCGTTCGACGAGGCGTCGTTTATTTGTGCGATGGAAACGAACAACTGATGTTTTTCGGGGACACCCTGAACTTGTCGGGCATAGAACAAAGAAGTGTGCGTTCTTGAGGTTTTAGTTGATAATAATCAATACGGTATTAGTGTCGTATGTAATTGTCCAGGGGGTATGACGATTAATGTATTTGGATGAAAATAATATCTCGCAACACTTCCCTAATGGGGTAATGCCCTAATATCACGGGGTAGTACTACAAGAAAATAGTAGACGCTCAACAAATTTTGCCTAATTATCTCCTCGAAACATGTTGGGTTGGCCTATTTCCTGAAAAAGGGACTTCCCCAGCAGTACAATCATAGATATTTCTATCACAATTATGCGTCTTAATTGACGGAAAGCATGACCCATTCACAGTGCAATGTTACGTGAATCATGGTGTCATTATTAAAAGACTGCCTCTCTTTTTTTTTTGCGAGTCTATGGCATCCAACGAGGTGAAACCCAGTCGAAATAAAGTGTATCTTTCGAAGGTGCCTCCCACTAAGGACTAGGAACTGTTTCAACTAAAACTTGTGGTCTCTCTTTCTTTCCAAGGTGACAAGGATTTTGGAGGATGTTTCTACTCCTGATTAGCCAGACTTCTCTGATAATTTTGGTTTGTTTGATTTACAAGCGCAAGTGAAACGCAGGGATGTGTTTTTTTATGTTTGAAAGGAATTGGTAGCACGGAGGCGCCACGGTATGCAGGGCGTAAGCAGGTTTCTGGTACTTTGGTTATGAGTTATCTCAAAGCGCACGAGAATCAGCGAAAGCTGTTTCTTGGGGAAATTTATGACCGACTGCATGTTCTTGTGAGATGCCTCCAAAACCATTCTATATTTTTTATATCTTTCTTCTCACAAAAAGTCTGTGCAAACAGGAAATAAACATAAAAAAACAGCAACAATAAGACAGGAAGCAAGGAGGGATCCTCCGAAAGCAAACGGCAGGGTTGGGACATAGATTTTATTTTAAAATATTAGTGAACGCAATGCTTTGTTCCAGAAGTACACATGTTAGACTTGCTTCCCGCGCACACCGCGTCTCCATGTAAAGATACCTTCCTTGCTTGGGGAGGGGGGCTGCGGCTTCTGCAGACTGCCGGACAGGATCTTCATTAATAACACGGCGTATGATTGCTTTGAAAGATTGTCTCTTCGAAACATTTTGACAAGCCTCCCAGATGCGCCAACCACGTACGAACTCTTCAACCTTGAGAAACTAAAAAGCCGAGGTTATCAGTTCTCCAAAAAGTGAGTGGCGTTCATTGCTTTTATACATTTGGTTCTTAGAATCGAGCACTGTATTCGTCGTCAGCTTTTATATGCGATACGTTGTCATGACTAGCAATTTGTTTCCACTTACTGAGGAGCACGTGGCTTCATCCTGCATCTCAATTGCAGCCGCTCACGCTACTAGCCTATTAGAACGGCGGTAACTTTTCTAGTCCTAATAGCGGTGCGGAAAAATACTTACGCCGGCATTCATAGGCACTATAACCCTGAAGAACGCAGGGCTGGGCGACCCGCAAGCATCTCATTACCACTTTATAGCCCATGAGATTGCGGCGTTTGGTGATAAGAATGCCAAAGAATTAATCACGAAGTAAGAAGTGCGAACATAATATTTCACACCTGCGTTTGTTAAGCTGATACACCCGTATTCACCAGACTCGAGTAGCGCCCGTTTAACCACCGACTAGCGACGTCGTCGACTATAATGATCACGTGGCGAGCGATAGTCGTTGCTAAGTGAGCGCTTAATATTCACCGGTCGTGTTCAGGGCCTCGTCGCCCCGCGCGACTAAGAAGCTCGACCAACAAATCTTAGTCATGGGTTTGGGCTAGTTCAGCCGGTGTTTAGCGGGTGACTAGTGGCTCAGCGCCATGGCCGACTCGTATCACCGTTGACCGCCAGCGCTAACGAAGCACTTACTGTCTCGGAACGTTGGGGGACAAGAATTGGAGGAGCGAATATTGTCTAAAAAAGCCATGTTCAACGGCCAGAGATACCGCTTAAGCGATCTCAGCAGGGCGCTGGACGGCGAGAAAAAACGCATTTACGGGTGCTTCCATATGTGTTTATGTCGCTGGCAATGCGGCTTCCGTATTTGTTCCTCGCGTTTCTTTTAATTTTATCTTTTGAAAAACTCTGTCTCGGGCAATTCATCTTTCATTGTAACCTTTTTCTTCCTGATAAACTTTTAATTATTAGTTTTTATACGATCAAAATACCCATCTACGCAGCTGCGTCTAAGTACGCGCGCGTGACCTACTTTTTATGTCACTTCCGCTTCTTAGTCCTGACGAGATAGTCATCCGCTCGCTTCGCGCTTGGGAATACCGCAGACCCAGTCGATCCTTTGTCGCTGATTTTTTCTTAGTTCGCGACTACTTAGTCGCGATACTAACTTTAAAACAGCGGTGATTAGTCACGACTGGTGAATACGGCTGATAGTGACACATTATAGTTACCTACGAATATTTTTAAAAAAATTTCTGGAAGGTGTCATAAATATATTTAAAAAAAAGTGTATGTGGAATCGCGTTGTAAAAACATGAAGGGCTTTTATAACGTATCCATCCATTCTCGAAATCTGCTTCCGTCCGTGGATTTTCCGCTAAATTTAGCGGGAAAATCGATGTCACGTGACGTATATGGTAATTCCGTTTGCCCGCTAACTTTGGGGAAAAAAGTTCGTCACGTGACCAAGAGACCAAATCGGTTTCATCGCTAAATTTAGCGAGACAACTAAAGTCACATGACTGACCTATACGCCGATTCATTCTTCTCAGCTAAATTTGGTGAGGAAAATCGAAGTTGTGTGACCTGACATTACAAGACCCGTACATGAATTTGATTTATCCGTTAAATTCTGCGGGAAAATTGATGTCAAGTGACCTTACTTCACGTGACCTATTACGCCGCATTAGTTTCCCGCTAAATTTTAGCGGGGAAAATATGACGTCACGCGACGTAACGTACGTGAGCGTCACGCACCAGGTCAAGTTTCCCTGTTAAAGTTCGCTGGGTAATCTCATAAAAGATATATATGTTTTCTCACCCCCGACATACGACTGTTTAATGTCTTTTAAACAAATTCAAACGATCACTCTTCAAGTACAGCAGCTCACGCATTGGAAAACCTTGGAGATAAAAATTGCTCTCCGTTTTCAAGATGTCCGCTCATATAAGCTCAATCTACGGTGAAAAAAAAAACGAGTTGGCTCTGGACAGTTAAAATACCGCTTTTGAAGCCTATTAGCCGCACAAGGTGTAGTGCTTGGTAACATTTCCCGATTAACTTGCCGTTTTTGCTTGTGTTGTCCATCGTCTGATAACCACCGTAAGTACGGGCAGCTGGTTACTAATACCTCGAAATTACCACGTCACTCTGACGTTCTTCGTGCTGTAGGTGTAAATATAGCTCAATTAGAGTAGATGTTGGTGCCGTAGTGGGCCGGTTTGGGGTGCATAGCAACATTATAAATCTTGTTTACATATAAGGAGGGGGGGAATAAATACAACATTCAATGTACAATATTAAAAGGTAAACAGCAAAACACACAAAAACATTCATTGATCACACTTTACAAATGAGAATTACAAATATCACGCGAATTTATTGGTATTAGGTTCATGGACGATGTGAGCGGGTAAGGAATTCCAGTCGGCACTAGGAAGTAAAAGGGGGAATTTCGAAATTTGTTAGTTCTGGATGAAGAGAGGTTGAATATTTAGTGGATGATCGCAGCGCTTTGAAACGTAAGATGAATCTTGGAGATAGAAGCTACGAAATTCCGATGATGAGTAGTAGATGCCATGAAGGAAAGCAAGACAGGCTAGTTTAGTTCTAACGGTTAGAGGTTTCAACTCCGGGTTGGTTTTAATAATAGTGACACTCGAGGTTCGTGAATAGCCACGGCATGATGTAGCGTGATGCCTTGTTTTGAACAGATTCGAGCTTGTTAAGAAGGTATGCTTGATGAGGCCACCAGATGATGCTGGCGTATTCGAGTTTGGATCGCACAAATGCTTTGTCGGCGGTTAGTTTGACTGTCTGAGAGGAGCGGAAAAGGTTGCGTTTGATGTATCCAAGTGATTTATATGCATTTGAAACGGTGTTATTGATGTGATCGTTCCAGGTGAGGTCCTCTGAAAAAACGTACTCCTAAGTACTTGTATGTTCGAAGCTTTTTCTATGTCTTCGTGGTTAATGAAATAATTCCTTTGCGTGGAAGAAGGCTGACTGGCAAATGTTATAAATCTTGTTTTGTTAGTGTTCAATCTCAGCTGCTATGTGCTGCACCAAAGTGAAATCATGATGAGGTCTTGCTGTAGCAGTGCTTGATCATCTGGATTGGTGATGCGGCGGTAGATAACACAGTCATCTCGCAAAAAGTATTATGGAGGATGTTAAGCTAAGAGGAAGGTCGTTTACGTAAATGAGAAATAAAAGTGGGCCCAGTACGCTGACCTGGGGACACCGGACTTGACTGATGATTTTGAAGACTTCTCTCCGACATATGTAGCCTGTTTACGATTTTCAAGAAAAGTGGCAATCCATTGTATAATAAGCAGGATGAATGTTAAGTTGAGACAGCTTGTACAACAAGCGTTGGTGGGGTACGGAGTCGAAGGCTTTGGTAAAATCAATAAATATGACATCAGTCGGTCTCGAAGAGTGAATGTTTTCATGCAAATTAGCAACAAATTCAAAAAGTTGCGTTTAACACGAAACACCTTTTCTGAATCCATGTTGATTATTACAAATTAGGTGATAGTCAGATATAGTAGCTAATGACATTGGAATATATGCCATGCTCCATAATTTTGCATGGTACACTTTTAATGAAATTGGTCTATAATTAGAGACATGTTTTTTATCACCAGATTTAAAAAATGGTAGCACTTTCCTAATCTCCAATCCGCCGGAAGGTACATCAGCTCTACAGATTGCTTAGAAAATAAGATATAGCAGATGACAAGATATGGTTCGTGTTACCTTCAAAAGTTTGAAACATATATTGCCTTCGCCAGGTGCAGAGCTTGGGGAGAGTCGATCAGTAATTGCTGAAATGCCTACTTGTGTAAAGGTGACAGGTTCACATGATATGGTTGGGGATACACAAATTGGATCACATGGCAAAGGAAACTGTTCCTCAGTGAAAGCAGATACAAAATACTCATTAAAAACGGTTGCTGAATCATGTGTTGGAGAGCTCCTGTCCTTGCTAATCATAAATCTAAGGCAAAGTTCGCTCCTGTCGATGGTCTTCCAAAATTTTTTGGGGTCTGTTTTTAATAAATTTAGGTCACGCATAATATTTACTTTTTGTCTTTCTGATTTTCAGATTTGTACTTTTTGGTAGCACTCATTATATTTTGACCAGTCTATAACTAGATTACTTAAGTTTGCTTTAACATATCAGACGTTGTTTTCTTATTAGAGAGTCTTTTTAACCAGTTATTGAACCATGGTCGTTCAGCATCTCGTTTTTAGCATAATTTTCGGAACGAAAGTCGACTTTAGTCTCTTACACTCCATTTTCAACATATTCCAACTTGCCTCAAGCGATCATTTGTTAAACATTTTAAATACTTGGACGCAAAACTTGAGGAGAGGCAACAAGAAGCTTCCTTGCCTGGGATACTCTGAAGAAGCCATATATAATCACATACTGTCATTCTTGTCCAGCTCGCTTGCACCTTTTGGATTACATATGCATTATCATCGTGCGCATAAAAAGCAGGCCGTTCACCCTTGTTGGCTTTAGACTGGTGGCAGCTGTTAAAACCCGTTTGCTTTACTGACTGCCCAACTCTTTGGCCAGCTTAGTTGGTGGTGAGCGGCCCACTGGAAATGGGAGAGGAGGTTCCTTGTTCTACACAGGACCAGTCGGGATTCTTTCAGTCGCGCACCAGTGACTTAGCTGCTGTGTTTGAAGACAGCGGCGTAGACTTTCCATTTTCCCGGGGGGGGCAGGCTGAGAAGTTCCCCGGGGGGGGGGGGGTGCTGCGCGTTATGTTTTCGCCAGAACTGGAGATTGAAGCTAACGCAAGCACGCTGGGATTCCATTTCCCACGTATTTTGTCAATAAAGGCAACGTGGGCGTTATTTTGTTTACATCCTACTACTAGAAGCTCGTTACATGGCACGTAAACAGCGTCTCGGAAATAATAATAATAATAATAATGGTTTATTTTCCAGTGCCCACAAACAACTTAGCGTTCTATTGTGTGGTGCACAAACATGGGTGAAGTATTATACATTTAAGACAAAATACAAATTATCAAAGACAAAACTAACAACAAACACAAGCAAAAAAAAAAAAAAGATCAAGGCCCGGGCCCGGAGGGGGCTCTGCCCCCCTGGATCTCACCAGGGGGGGCACGAGCCCCGTTGCCCCCCATAGTCTACGCCTATGTGTGAAGATTTGTTTTCCTTCGCCTCCTTTGCTCCTCCTCCAGGGATTATTATTTCTGTACTGGATACATCGCATTTCCGCGTGTGCGGGAACGCACTAACGTTGACGACAAATAACAGTCTCGTGAGCGGACGCGTGAGCCATGGTTCGAAATTGCCATCTCAGGTTCTGCCGATGTCCACGGTAAAATGAACGCACTGCTGTAAATAGCTGCACATATAGATTTCAAGGAGTCAGCAACGTCTCGTGCATATGCAAGTACCATCGGGATTTTGTGCAGCTCGTTTGCACTCTTCCACGGTTAGCATTGATGGCGTTCCCAAAGACCCAGAGAAGACTCGCGCCGTCACGGCATTTCCAGCGACAGACAAGAAGTCCGGGTGCGAAGATTCCATGGGCTAGGTGCGTACTATCGGCGCTTCGTTCGCGATTGACTAGAGTGAAGTCGAAAAGACATCCTATCAATCACCTTCGCAGCTTCCTAGGAACCACTCCCCCTTGAAGAGAGAGTCGTCCCTCTGCCCTTCGTCGGTTGTTGGGGATGACGCGGAGCAACAGGCCGCCTTGGCCCAGCAGGTACGAAAACATAATGCTCGTTAAATCAACTGCCAGCGTTCCCGGTGTGAACTGCTATCCCCCAGTGCGCTCCAGGCAACCCGCTAACACTCTCGTCCGTCAGCGTTTCCGGTGTCCACTGGAGGCCGCAAAAATTTCTTCCGACACCCACTGACATTGCTTGTCGTCCGCCAGCGTTCCCGGTGTAAACTGCTATTTCCGCAATCTCTTCACTACACACGCAGGACAAGCTCGTCCGCGCAGCCAGGCTGACTGATCGGGAGGCCTGTATTGTTATAGAGCGATACCCCGCATAAAAATGGGCTCCCCTCGTTGGGCGCCATTTTTATGTGGGGTCGCTGCAACGTCGCCGCCCGATCCTGCTCGGTCTGTCCAGGCTTCGCGCGTCTCCCAAGGGGTGACACAACACAACGAGGAGAGAGCGAATGGGTCCTATGTCCTTCCCGGTTGCCCTTCCATGAGAGCCCCTGCGCTCCGGGCTGGCCGACCCTGGCTGTCGCCCGTCGTCTCAAGCTCGCAGTCGAAGTCCGTGTCCATGCCTGCGGACCTTCCTTCCCACGCCAGCGCTGGATAGGCTGGTTGTCCCGGACTATCACAGCCCAGGATCTCGCTGCGGAACCACACCGGGGTCGTCACGACTCAGGCCGGTATGGCCAGGGACTCCGCAGTTTCCGCCGGTCTTGATCCGGGCTGCTGGCCGGTGGACCACGCTACGGGGATCGCCATGGTCCAGACCAGGCCAAACCGGCTCCAACGTTTCCTGCACCGGCCCCAGCCTCGGCAGCAAGTTCGTCTCGCTGTGCCTCGTGTCTGTTCGGCCGACCAATTCTCTACGTGCCTCCGCCTAGTCAGCTTCTATCCTTGTCTCCCAAGCAACAGCTGTCAGCACTACGCTTAACCCTTGACCGACGAGGTCTAGGAGTTTTGTCCGGTTCTGTCTGTTTGTCGTACCTCACGCGCAGCCGACTATCTCTCTGACACAGCCAGCAACCGTTCATGGTTCATTCTGGTACTCCTGCTGCATAGAATTCTGTCGAGTTGCAGAACATGCCTGTCGCAGGTTACCGATATTTCCGTTTTGCTCATCAGCATTAGAAATGCACTTAATAAACATGACGAATTGAGTCTCTATTATTGATACTACTCATGCTGATATTATTACACTAACCGAAACCATTTTGCAAATTTACGGAACTGTGAACCTTGGATGGTTAAAATAGTTAGTAAATTACAGTAGTGACAGACAAAACAGATGTCGGTGGGGTCCTTATTGCTGTTGCTAACACTATAAAATTCATTTCATTTAAACATGGCATCTGAAGTAAGACTCTGTGGGTTTGCCTTCATGTTATTCCCGAGAAATGGATCATACGATATGTTACAGGCCATTGTCATATTGATTATTATTATTTTGAAACTTGCCATTATGAAATACACAGCATAGTGCCAGAGATACAAAAATTACTTTTCAAAAGTAATTAAATTACATTACTAATTACTTTTCTGAAGACTGCAGTAAATGTAATTAAATTACATTACAAATTACTGCAGACTAAAGGTAATGACATTACATTACAATTACTTTCCCAAAGTAATGAAATTACTTTGAAATTACTTTGACATTACTTTTGAATACCTTGAAAGAGTAATTCGTGTTCATTTTATTTAACGCATACACCAACACAGCGTTTACAAAACAAGCCCGTGTTCGCCCCTACAGCGCGTGTGCGGGAACCAGATCCGGGAGAAGCGAGGCGCTTCTCCCGGATCCTTAAAGTGATCCATCCTGAACAGTGGTTTCGCTGTCGCACACGACGTAAGTGTTAAACATGATGAGTAGTTTCTTTAGATGTGACTCAGACAGACAGTCGACTCACCGGTTTCGCTCTTCATTCAACGGTGAAGGCTTTCGCCAGCAAAGGGTGATATGTTTCTGTCTTCCGGATTTAGAAGATGTAGTCCGTGTCTGTTTTTTAAGCTAGCAATGGCAGCCTGTTCTTACAAGGAGTCGCTACGTGAAACCTTCCTCCTTGGCTCGACGCACTCTAATTCTGTACTGCCCGGCGAGCACTATACTCGGCGATAACGTTTTCTTGGCAATGCAGTGGAGAGGAGGAGAGCCTGCGCACAGGCTTTATTCAACGCTGCCAAAAATGGGAGAGGGAACGGGCGCCTGCCATCCTCCACTGCATTGCCAAGAAGAGTTGTCGCCGAGGTACTGACCGGTTCTCGGTCATTCCTTTCAATGAGCATTTTTCCGAAACACCCGAAGAGCCCAAGTTTTTGCGCATTGCCGCCAACAAAGGGCCCGGATAATTGCTGAACAGAAGCGTAGCCAGTTGAGGCATGGCGAGAGCTTCTCCAAATTGTGAAATTTCCCAACAAACGGGGGGCGATATCTGCTTGTAGGCTTATTCCCGAATAAACTTCTAGCGGAAGGCAGCGAGGCATACCTTCGTGAACGGCACCTGCTTTGCTCGACGACGCACGGAACGTACGGGGGCTTTGACAAGGCACTTGGAATTAAACATTTATTCTGGTCGTTTGATGTCCACAACGGTCGAAGCTTATCAGTTTGACCTGCTTGACGAGAGTACAAGCAATAGGGTATTCGAAAGATGCTGCCATCCTAGGGTGCCTATGGCTTCGTTGCCTGCGCCAGCGCCGTAGGGGCGACAACGTTTTGTGGAGAGCGCCTGCTGCCGACAAACCGGTGTTTGCCTACCTCGTTACCATGGCAGCCTCCGCTAGATTTTCGTCGACCATTTTGTCGCAGTCGACCGGTCGTGCCTCGCACTGCGCCGCTTACTCCTCAGGTGAAGCAGGGAGCGCTCGCCGCCTCGTTCCGGACGGCGAAGGTTTCGGCGTTCAACGCCGGTCTGGCGGCGTTCCATTTTGTCGCGGGAACTCGCGTTTCGATAAAGCAACGCGCACTTCCTGCTCGCCTACCAAATGCGCAACACCCGAGTAAAGAGAGGCGACAGGCCACGACGACCGCCATTCACGTCGAGCCTACACGACTCTTCTTATGAACGGAAACGGAGAGCGGCGTCACGGTGCTGCCGGTGTGTCGAGACCACAGGAACTCAACGTTGTACGTTTAGCGAAACAACATGTAGAAATGGCGGTGGAGTAGGCCTGGGAAAGGTAACAAGAAGTTGGCGCCACTCCTAAAGCGGAAAGTGAAACATAGGCACCCTAGTTTGTCCTTATCCTCTCAGGGTTTAAATTATGTTTAACCTACTGCGATGTGCCCGTCGCCTTAGGCGTCTATGAAAGCACTTGCTCGATGCAATTGCCGGTTTAGGGATGAACGGTGGAAGGTACGTGTGTGTTGGATCAATGCGCGTCTATCGTTCACACAACCACAAGCTCGTTCATACCACGCGCAGAGAAAGAGACGGGACACGTGATTAAAGAAGGTGTTTAATTGGTTCTGGTTAGCTTGCAGCTCCAACACCGTCAGTTTAGGAATGAAATGAAAGTATAGTATCGTTACATACATGCAACTGTCATGCCTGGAGTTCGTAAGCCGTTGTTTTCTTCAGCGATGTCACATGCAAGTTTTTCCTTCGCCTTTCTAGCCCTCCTTTATTCGTCTGTCCAGTTTCGTACAAGGCTTTGCGCCTGCTGTCGATTATTTCCTCTAATGATCTCTCACAACAATTCACTATGCAAAATATTTTTTCTCTTCTTCTTAAAGCTTGCAACCAACTTAATTTAGGACTAAGGTAAATTCAAAAGTAATGAGTACCTTTCTAGAAATTACTGCTCTGAAAGTAATTCATTACATTACTAAAATTACTAGCTCTAGAGGTATCCATAGTAACATGCACCGGAACGAAGTAATGTC
>JAZHYW010056771.1:0-46374 GCA_037355805.1 Ixodes ricinus
AAATTTCTAGTTGAATTCTGCGTTTCTGCTGAAGGACTTTAACGCTTGTTGGTCTAATGCACAACAAATATTCTGAAGGTCTTTTGATGCTTTTCTTGAAGCATAGCGCATTATCTGATTATATGTCTCGCAGTACGCCTCTCTTTGATATGAACCACCAGGAAATGCAGGCGAAAGGCTTCCGCGAAAGAAACTCGTTGAAGCTGGGTGTAAACTGCTCTGGTAGCAGCACAGGTGAATAGTGCAACTTATGCTCGGTGCAACAACTATCTGACCCTTTCCGATGCGGAGCATCTCTTGCTCGGGTCTGTTTCCCGCAGCGTCGGCGTCGTCACCTCACACTACGCATGCCGCAGCTCTCCTCCTTCCCTCTCCTCGACAGCGCGCGTGCTCTCTCCGCTCTCTCTACATACCAGCTGCGTGCACTTCGCGTGCGTTCGCTTCTACTCACACTGCGCGCGCATGCGACATCTCCTCCTCTAGTCTCTCCTCTCCTTCAAGTGTGAATATAAGCAGCGGTAGCGCGCCGCGCGCGTTCCCCGGAGGAGTGAAAGGAGGATAGTTTTGGGCGCGCGGGTCGCAGCTGCTCACGCCAGGGCGCTCCGGTGGGGTGGGATTTCCCCTGCAACTCTGCGGCTGTCGTGTGCTAGCGTTTCTCGGCACTCGCGTCCGCCGCCAGCCCAAATCCGGCCGGCCAAAAGAAATCAGTCAAGAAAGGAATAACATTAATTACGATCCGCGATGCTCCGCATCACCCATGGTTCCCCTCGGGAGAGATGGTGTAATTTTTTTCCATGCAATGGCACAGCGACGTCGACACCAGTTACCTCAGACGGCTTCACCTAATCCCGTCTGCCAGTAGTGGAGCTCTACTGCCTTGGGTTTCGCGTTGAAACGTGCACATATGACACATTTTTACTACTTTCTCTTTGGTCAGTTGTCGGGCACGTGCATAATCCAATACCACTCTCGCAGATGACTCATCGCGCTTACTACTACACCGTGCAGACTCACAATGAGCGTCCGTCACGACCAGCCTCACAAAGCTATGTTCGTTAGGAAGTATAATTAGATACCGCATATCGAGACTTTCAGACCCGTGGAGTCGGCCCCCGACACAAGGAATTTGTTATCATCGAAAAAAGGATGAAACTGGGCGAGTGTTGGATTCATCATCCATTCTGCAATTTTTTCTTAACATAATGTCAGTCTCAAAGCTTTCCTTTGACACATGCTTAACACAATACTGCGCTGCGGTGACCGATTCCAATGCACCCAACCCTCCTAGGAAATTGTAAGTTTTCTCATCAACGTTGTTAGGACCTAATGACCCAGGCAGTTTTATTTATTTATTTATTTATTTATTTATTTATTTATTTATTTATTCAATATACCCTTCAGCGCCCGGAGGCATTACAGAAAGGGGGGGGGATTACAGTGAGGAAAAAATAACACAAAATCAAGGTAACGATCAAAAATTTACAAAAATGTAGGAACAGTACAATATAACATTTTTATACATAAATAGCACACTTGACACAATCAGACGACAAGTTACAAGTACTCTTCAATAAGTTTGGAAAAAAATGCAGCGTTTGATGATATTAGGACATGCGACTCGGGCAGGCAGTTCCATTGATGAGTAGTAAGAGGAAAAAAGGAGTGTTTGAAAATATTAGTTCGGCATGAATATTCGCGAACCTTATTTTGATGATCCACCCTTCGTGATATAAAGTGAGGTGATTGAAGAAATGATTCCTTGTTTATGCCTGTTTTGTTATTAAATATATTATGAAATAGTTTTAAGCGTAGGGCGAATCTCCGGCATTTTAGCGGTTTCCATCCAAGATAGTCTTTTAGGTGATTCGAGCTTACAGTGTAATCATAATTTCCGGTCACAAACCTCGCTGCCCGGTTTTGAACTCTTTCAAGGTTATCACAAAGGTACTGTGTCTGCGGGTCCCACAGTACACAGGCATATTCGAGAATGGGCCTTACATTAGTTAAATAGAGTGTCTCCTTAACTTTGGGAGGGCAGTTTCTAAAGTTGCGTCCTAGGAAATACAACATACCAGTCGCTTTGGCGGTTATTCTATTAATATGAGACTGCCAAGATAACTGTTCTGTAAAATTTATACCAAGATATTTTACTTCAGGAGTGACGGTCAGTGTAGTGCCGTTTAAGCTGTATGAAGAAAGTAACGGTTTATTTTTTTTCGTGAAACGTACATGATGGCATTTATTAATGTTTAGATGCATATGCCATCTTTCGCACCAGTCAGAAATGCGGTCTATATCTTGTTGCAGTGAAGCGCTGTCTTTAGAATCTTGAACAGAACGGTATACCACGCAGTCGTCGGCGTAAAGACGAATACTTGACTCTATGCCCTCGGTGATGTCGTTAATAAAAACAAGAAATAAAAGGGGGCCTAAAACCGAACCTTGCGGGACCCCAGAAGTGACGTCCACATATGTAGAGTTTTTACCGTTTACGACAACACATTGTTTTCGGTGAGTAAAGTAGTCTTTTAGCCATAATAATATGTTGTCTGGAATATTTAATGAGGATAATTTTAATAACATTAGTTCGTGTGAAACAGAATCAAATGCTTTCTTGAAGTCAAGAAAAACACAGTCCACCTGGAAACCTCTATCATATGAGGATGCCACATCATGAAAAAATTCCAATAGCTGCGTTTCGCATGAGAAGCCGTTCCTAAACCCATGCTGGGAGGGAGAAAAATAGTTGTTCGCGTTCAAATGATTGACTAAAGTGCTATATACTATGTGCTCCAGCTGTTTCGAGCATGCGGGTAAGAGAGAAATGGGTCGGTAGTTATCTGCTTTCATCTTTAATCCACTTTTGTGCACAGGCACGACGCTAGCTACCTTCCACTCTACCGGCAGCTTAGAGGAAGACAAAGACTTTGTAAACAGAATAAAGAGACAACAAGAAACAGCGTCAGCGCACTCTTTCAAGACGCGATTAGGGATTTTGTCAGGGCCAGTAGCCTTATTCGTGTTCAAGTTAAGAAGGAGGCTTCGAATTCCGTCAGCATTTATTTCTAAATCCGCCATTGGAGATAGCGATTCAGCCAGGAACAGCTGGGGCACATCGGTGATTGGTTCGGAAAAAACTGATTGGAAGTAGTTATTGAAGCATGCTGCTTTCTCACTGTCATCAGACACTAATGTGCCATTTCTATCAATTGGCGGTATGCCAGCATCTTCTTTTTTGTTACTCCTGATATATTTCCATACGGCTTTGGGATTTGTTTTTAAACGCTGTTCGAGAGAAGTATGGAAACATTGTTTCGCCGCTTTTAACCGCTGTTTGTAGATACTATTTAATTGTTTTAGCTGCCTAAGACAATCAGTGGTTTGGTTTTTACGATATCTTAAATAAGCTCGCCTTTTTTTCTTTATGATGGCCCGTAGCTCTCCGTTCATCCAGGGCTTGTCATTGCGTTGCCTTGATCGCAGTATTTTTGATGGTACGTAAACGTCAATTAAATGTTTCAGCTTAGATGAAAACGTATTCCAAAGAGCGTCGATATCTAAAGACAAGCTGAGTTCCTCAAGTTCACGAACAAACGAAAATATCTGATCCGTCAGGCTAGAGTAATTTCCCCGGTCATAAAAGTAAACCTTCCTAGGAACAAATTTAGAAATTCTAGCCTGAGGGCATCTCAGATTACCAATAACAACGTCGTGATCGCTGATTCCTGGCAAAACCGATACAGAAGACATGAGAGTATTTTGGTTCGTAAAGAGAAGATCTAGCACACTGGCCCGTTGAGCGCCAGTTCTCGTTGGCGTTGATACGTTTTGATAAAGATCGCAACTCGAAACAAAATTCATGAATGAGGAATAAAGAGATGATGTGTTAGTCGTCCGAGGAAGACCAGATTCCCATTCTACATCAGGAAAGTTGAAGTCACCACCTAGTAACATATATTCAGGGCAAACAGATAGCAGCGTGTTTGACACTTCAAGCAGTGACTGGTCATTAGAACCCGGCGGCCTATAAAATGAACCTACTGTTAAAAATGCACCATTTTGAAGCGCTATCTTACACCATACTGACTCAGAGCTGTTAGGATTACTAGGGTTGATAGCAGTACTCTGAAAACTGTGATGAACTAAAATAAAAACTCCACCGCCACGCGCGTTCCTGTCTTTGCGATAGACAGAAAAATCTGCGGGAAAGACCTCGGCGTTAGCAATGGAGGCATCCAACCAGGACTCTGTACCGATGACTAGACTAGGTTTTATTGATTCAATAAGAGAGGCGAAGTCATCGACCTTATTTTTTATGCTGCGACAGTTCAAAAGTAGAACAACATGGTCACGCACTGGAGATACGGGTTGACGATGCTGATTTCGGGATTGTTATGATTTGGCTTTAACGGACTGTTCACCGTGGTCATAAAAAAACGTAGTGTCACCGATAATAAGCCTATTGAAATGTAGTTTGAATCTCTCCCCTTGCGATTTCCCAAACTGCAAAAGTTGTTTTCGTTCATAACGCACTTTTTCCGAAAAATCCTCGCTAATCGCAATACCCGAGTCCTTAAGTTTAAATCCCAGAGATAGTAGGTGTTGTTTGGTTTTGAAAGACAAGAAATTCACAATGATGGGCCTTAGCTTGTCAGATCTAAAGCGACCAAGCCTGTGGGGTTTTTTTTTCGGAGAAAGGGGGGGGGGGTAACCAGGCACGCTTTCAATCAGCCTTGAGTGCAGTTGAGCTGGCGTGTGTGTATATAGTACCTCTTGTTGATTATATTTCCAGTTTGTTTGTGTTAGCCCGCATTTGGCGACTTGCACGGCCCCGTCCCACAAGCCATCATAGGCTTTGACGGGCCCGTAAACACATTTGTACCACAACGTTGACAATAAAATTATTATTATAATTAATTAATATTATTATTATAAAGTAATCAAGAGACTAATAATAATGTGAATTGAGCTCGTAATAGATGATCTGGTTGTATACTAACTCGAAGTAATCAAGAAAGTCCCCAAAATGTCAATTAGGCCAAATTAAAGTTAATTGGGTGATTAGTAACGCAAAGTAATAAAAAGAGTAGTCACAGTGTCAATTGAGCTCATAATAAATAATTTGTTAGAATATTACCTTAAAGTAATAAAAAGAATAATCGTAATGTCAATTAGGCCGTATTAAAATCTTTGGGTCAAAAGAAACTCGAAGTGGTCAAAAGAGTAATTTTGTAAATTGAGCTAATAATAGAGGAACTGGTTGCATAAGAACTCGAAGTAGTCAAGAGAGGCACAACAATGTCAATTAGCTGACATAAAGTCTATTGAGTAAATAGTAACTTGAAGTAATCAAACTACTAATCACAACATTAATTAAGCTTATTACAAAATAATTGGTTGAATATTAGCTCAAATTAGTCAAGTCATAAAGTTGTCAATTGGGGCGAAACAAAGTGCATTGGGTCAATAGTAACTCGAAGTAAACGAAAGATTAATCATAATGTGACTCGTGCTGATAATACATCGGGTAGTTTATAATTTCCTCTAAGTAATGTCAAGAGTAATAAGGATGTCAATTAGGCCAAATCAGACTCCATTGGGTGAGTAGTAAGTCGAAGTAATCAAAAGAGTGACCAAAATAGAAAGTGAGCTGAGAATAAATCACTCAGTGGTATAAATGCTCAGATTAATGAGAGTGTAGATTATGTTAGTTAGACCAATATAAAGACAAATAGGTCACCAGTTACTCAAGGATGTCAATAATGCTGATACTAACTATGTTATGCGACTCATATATCAATGAAAGATAAAAAGTAACCACTAATTTACTTAGTTAATTTGAAGTCGATTGGGTGAATAGTAACACGCATTAATCAAAGGAGAAACACAAACTGTCAGCTGAACTTATGTAAAGTCGCCTTTGTCAACATTAATTCAAAGCCATCGACTGAGTAACGAAATGTTTGCTTCTATAGAGTTGTTTGTGTCAAAAATAGCTATATAACCAATAAGTAATTAGAATATCAAATGACCATCTAGAAGTTATATTTTTGCCAATAATTCCTCGAAGTAATCGAGATAGTAATAACCACGCTTCTTGAAATTTTAATATATAAATTGTGTTATTCATAGGTCGAAACAATCAGAAGTGGAAGCAATTTTAAGTCAGCGGTCTCAATATTAGCGAGAAGTAATAAAAATAGTAATCACAAATGTAATTGTACTTTATCATCTTAACTGTATCAATAATAAGTCGAAGTAATGAGAAAGAGTAAACAAAACGTCTATTCACCTAAGGTAGATAGTGAGCCACTATTAACACGAGGTTACCAAAAGAGTTATACACATGTCAGTTGTGCGACATGTAACTCCAAGTGATCGAAATATTCAAGAATATATCATTGGTCCCCAACAAAATTTAATTGCATAAATAATTACTCGAATTTATCAAAAGTCTAAGCGAAACACAACCACCGAAGACAAAAGCGTTCATGTATAGATTGTGGATTAAACTGACCGACCCCAGGATTAAATCGTGCAGCGCAAAAATTAAATTGAATGGCGCTTGAATTAAATTGAATGGCACTTGGATTAAATTGACCACCATTTGAATTAGAATGAGCAGGAAATCCTGTAGTTTCGAGAAAGCCCAATTACCTGTACGACACTAAAAATAAAAACAAAAACACCAATTCCTAAAACAAATTAAACCCAGAAAAAACGTTTTTAAATCTGAAGAAAAATATACCCCCAAAAACAGTGAACCCTAATTATAATGTACATACTTTTAATTACATTTACTAAAAACAAAACCCGCAGATTACAGATCCTTTTGAATAGTAATTGAACCTTTCCGAAGATACATGTGACACATAACAAAAATCTAATAATATAAAAAAATACTATTCGGGGTTTTATTTTTTGTGACTTCACTGAAAAGCATATCGCGCGTTGAATACGTGAACCAACAAATCAAACGACCATCTGCTTTGACAGACATCGCTCAATATCTGGCCTTCTCCAGCCCAATTTGATTGGAACGTTAGATTTTCCACTCAGTTGTTCTCGAAGCCCTTGTGTTGCTTGAGAGAATAGAGCATACGGATGGCATTCAATCTGTGTCACAATGATTGCAGCCATGGCGTTCGTACCCTTTTCAATAGCCTCAATCCAGATGTTTATACTGCATCTATTGCGCAAATACTCCAGTCATTTGTTGGTCGAGGAATTCATATCTAAGTAGTGGCACCAGCTCAATCAATATTGCAGGTCTGAACTTTGCAGTCTCTGGATAGAATAGCCCAGCTCAACGGAAGGCAAGTCGTAAAACAATCAAGTTCTTTTTTCTATCCCCATTGCTAGAAGTAGAAAAAAAAACATGAAAAGAGGATGAGATTATGTTCCACATCTTTGTTAGTGTTATAGAACAAAATATTTAGCGTTATAGAACAATGTAGGAAATTTAATAATTTTTGTTTAGAAAACTTGTACTCGCCCGTGGATAAAAATGACCCGCTGTGCACTAAAAAGTCAGATATATCAACTACAACGCAACAGAAAGAAACAAAAATAAAACTAGTGGAAATTTTGAATAGTTCGTACAACCGGAAATAGTGCTTTTCTGTGTTGAAGAACACCTCACGCCAAAATTGTATTCAAAGAAAGTTATTACGCAGACCCACTACCGTTTGGTGACGACTGGAATAAAGTTTGTTTAACCCTAGGTATACTTCGTGCTTGTATAGTCTGGATTACGTGAGCAAGCTGCCAACAAAAACAAGCCCTGGATCAATGTATGCCGGATCAATTAGAGTAAAATATATGTCCAGATGAGCATAAGAGATTGTCTACTCATACCTTAACTGGCGGTGAAATTGTTATTACGAGACCGCTTAAAAGAAAAATTACAAAAAATATATAATCTACAAATGTAAACTTCACAAATTTCTAGATATACTGCTGCAACCTCAAACCGCGTTCTTTGCCATACGAGAATTCATCAAAAGGCAATCTCCCAAACTCGTTGTCAAAGACATTATCGTTTTTACATCTTCATCTCCGAACAAAACTGGCGATGAATAAGTTAAGTTTCATAAATACTGACATAAAAAAGAATGGATATTGCTACCGAAGCACAAAAAAGAAAGCATCCTAAATAAGATTTCGTATGCGCAAGTCTAGTCATTCAAAATATTTCTACATACTTTTTCTTTTAATTTTGTTTAAGGATCTTCACTTTGTGGCATTATGTTCCTGTTGGCGGTCGTTTGCACATTAATATCGTTCATTGAAGGTAAGCAAGAACGATTCTATTTTAACTGTTTCACCAACTTTATTAACACCGTACTTCCAGTTCTGTAGTACGTACTCGGTGTATAGACAACAGAGCCAATTAATCTATGATATATAGGTTCCGCGGACCGGCCACCAAAAACGCGTGGAAATCTATTCGCAATTTTAATTTAGAAGGTTCGCTTGTGGTTTATTTCATACCATCGTCATTGTTTCAAATTTGTAACTTGTTATTCTTAAATTCGTTCCCCACCGATAAGCTTAAAGAACTTACTTCTTTGATTTCCACTATTATGATTTCTGCAGGTATAAAAAAGAACGCAAATGAGCCTTTTTATGGGGCTTTGTGAACGTAGGATGGATGAGTGCGTTCTTTTTGCGTACGTCTGTCTTTCAAATTCATTAAAAAAAGGCTTGGTTGCCCCACATTAGGAAGTCGTGCAGTAGGTTTGAGAGCAACCGGCGCTTATGTTTCCCTTAGCTTAAATTAGCGTAAAATACGGACTATAAATACCTGTTCACACATGCACCAATTCCAATCTCTGGCGTCACGCCGCCGTGGTGGCGCTGCTGTCGGTACTGTGCATGCGCAAACGCTTCCTTTCTGCGCACGCGCAGAAACCAGGCTTGTTTGCGCAGGGCGTACTGGTGTAGAGACCTCATTTTAAGGGTGCCGCCATCTTGAGAATCGCGGCGTCGATGACGCCGTCTAGGGGCTCGAAACTTGAAATACAGGCTGTTATGGCAGCACAGCTATCTGTGTAGGCAACGGTGTGGGTATGGGGGAGCTTGGCTAGACTTGGCTATGGTGCAGGGATATAGCGAGGGGGGGAGGGGGAGCGGGGGGCTTCAGCCTCCCGCCCCCCCCCCCCCTTCCCCGAATTATGGCTTACCCTATAATGCATCTTGGGTGATGGCATGTAGACGAATTTCGCTCCCTTCACATGCCATAAAATAATAGCGTACCTTTGCAGTGACAACCTATTTGGTGCGTGGGCACCGGTTTGGAATTGGTCCGCTTGCCCTTAGACGAGGTAGTCGTGAGCACGAACGTGACGAGGAGTCTGGTACAAAGCCCTCGCCATCGACACTCACAATGGACTGACATCATAAATAGGATCCTGGGGGAAGCTTTTTAAGCTGAAAAACATTGCAGCCACATTCGAGCTGCATCCTCTAGTGCTCACCGCACACTTTCCGCGATTGTACTTACGCTTATTTAAATTATTTTTGCACCCGGCGAAGCGACGGGGATAGCCAGGCAACCTTAGACTTTTGAAAACTGTAACGGTGTAAAAGGAATCCCCCTGAACTAACTCACGCACGACGTCTGCCTCTAATCTTTTTTGCACATACCCTTGGCGGTTTCGTACCCTATGTCAACAGACAATCCAACAATGCACCGGGTCGAGGGCGCGTCAGTTGAGCGCTGGATCATGCGAAAAAATCTATAGCCGCAGTTTTGACCAATTTCGGCGCTGTATCAGTGGCCTGCTGCACGCAACGAGGTAGAGGAGCTTAGAGCGATAAACTGGTATCTCGTTCACCAGGCAAAAGTGACTCCCCTTGGCCGCCGCCATGTTGTACAATCTGACAACTAGACACGCGGGACCGTATCAAGTCTTGAGGCTTTTACGCAAAAGGGAGCCGATATTTGTATTGCGATCGCTGTAAAAACTTTATAAATTATATTGGCAATACTATTATCCCCAGAGATCAGTTTCTAATAGCGAGTTCGTTTCACGGCACTCGTGTCCACGCGTGCCCACTCGCGGCGTAAAGCGAGTTCGTTTCGGCAGGCGCTCCACGAGCGGTTGCACTCTCCGAGTTCCTTTTAGCGGCGGCACCCCACGCGTGCATGCGCTCGCTGCACCGAGAAAATCGGGCGTGCGCCAAAATGCAATCCCGTCATGCCTCGCTCCGGCGAGGCCGGCGAGGAGCGGGAGCAGACGACGAGGGTTCGTCTGCTACGATGTGTCGCGGAACCGAAAGGGAAAAAAGGAGATTTTCTGATAGATGTCGCGTCCCGCGGGCAACAAAATCAAGCGCGAGCTTGAATTGTGAGCGTCTGCTATTTCATGAAGGAAGCAATTGACAACCCGTGCTTTATTTGCAGGTTTTAAGTCCCTCTGTTGCCGTACAGACGCTGAAATACGCCAGTGTCCAGAAATGCTCAGAACAAACGCATCAGCGGCCCCCGAGATGTTTATCACCACCCATGTGCGGGTGCAAAATTAAACATTTGTCGACAAAACTCCCCTAGCAGAAGCCTCTGACTGCCCAATAAGCATCAGAGAAAGCTAAACATAGTGACTTTACCCGAAGCTTGAGCACATCATCATGTTTAACATTTACCTACGTCAGCCAACTTGCCCCGTCGTATTTTGTTCGAGAAAGCTCTCGTTCTCGACGTCCTCACCAAGGCTAATATCTGACCCACCTGTAATGACGATCGAAATCGAAAGTCCCACGAAAAGTTTTGCTGGATATTCCACCAGACTAGTTTTAAGCCGTACCCTTTCAGTGTGATGATTAAAAAGCGCGACAGGACAACAGACACTGTAGGAGACACAGACACGGCGCTTCTGTGTCCGTTGTCCTGTCGCGCTTTTTAATCAATATGAATCACCAACTTGCCCAACTTTCTACCCTCGTCCCTTTCAGTATTATGCGTGAACCCTTTCAGTGGTTCCCGCATAATACCATGCTCAAACGGATCAAGCTTCTGCTCGGACAGCATCATCAGTTTTCTTCAGTGCAAACGGTTATAAGAATTGAAAGATCGCAACCAGCTGCTTTGTAGACAGCTGGGCGCGGAAATTTACGCCGTCTGTAACTATTTCTACGGCAGTCTAGTTGCTTGAAGTCATCGCAACTATAAACTACAGGTTGCAGCGTTCAAAGTTTGTAGATAAACGTTGGTAGTGACTGCAGTCTGGCATTCCCACCCATCACTCCCAACAAAAAGGCGTTGGTTTCGGTTTGAGGTCGGTACTCTTTCTACAACAAAGATGGCGGCAGCATCAGTCTTCTGCACTCAGTGCATTCGGCGAGTTCGTTTGAGTCCAGTTCTCCGTGCAACACTCTGCGAGTGCGATGCATTCTGGGAGAGAACTCGAACGGTGCCACTGCGCGTGAAACGAACTCGCTATAACTCGGATAAAAACCCAAAATAATGCACCACGGGTGACGGCATCTAGCAGAGGCATTGCGAAGCTACCCGAGTTTTTGTCGTAAAAGCACAATTTGGACTTAAACGAAACGAAACCTTACTTATCTCATCGGTACTGTTGTTAAAGATCAAAAGGCAATATTTTTGCGCGGTATTTCGTAAAAATCTAGATGTAAAACTATAAGGTCACGTGTTTATTGATCCAAAATGTGCAACATGGCGGCGGCCAATCAGGGTCACCTTCGGCTGCCAGTATATCGCTCAAAGGATGTCTCCCTCGTCTGGCTCCACGTGACCCAGACTTTTGCTGTTTAAAGTACAAATAATGGCCTAATGCCTAGCTCGAATATATACTGCATAGATTTTTTTTACTGTTGCTCCAATGAATGAATCTGAAGTCTTGGAGGCAATTAAATAATTGAAACCAAAGTTATCTACGGGAGTAGATGGAATTCCCAACTTCATAGTAAAAGGTTGTGCTCCACTTCTTTGTCCAGTTTTGGTTCATATATTTGACTTCTCACTTGCATCTGAAACATTTCCTACCGCTTGGAAGCGCTCTGTTGTTGTTCCATTACATAAATCGGGTGATCGATCCATGGTTAACAACTATAGGCCAGTCTTCCTCCTTTGTAGTTTGTCTAAAGTTTATGAAATTGTTTTGCGCACCCGCCTTTATGCATATCTTTGTCGGAAGTTTATTCCGCAACATAGTTTCATGAAAGGCCGCTCCACAGAAACAAACTTGTGTTCCTTCCTACATCAGATTGTACCATCTGTCCATAGCGGAGGACAAGCGGATGTAGTCTACTTTGATATGAGCAAAGCTTTTGACAAAGTTAATCACCGACTACTGTTGAGTAAACTCTGTAGTTACGGTCTGTCCCTTAAGTACTGTCGTCTCCTCGATACTTACCTATCTCATCGGCTGAACTTTGTGCGGGTATCTGGCCGATTATCTGCTCCTTTTTATCTACTTCTGGGGTTCCTCAATGTAGTAACCTCGGTCCTTTGCTGTTTTTAATTTTTGTGAATGATCTAGCTTCTTGTATTAAACACACGCGGTTTTTGTTATTTGCTGATGATATTAAGTTGTTCACAGCGGTTAAAACGGTTGACGATTGTGAATGTCTTCAGCGTGATATAGATTCTATTTCGGCGTGGTGTTTTTCAAATGACCTACTCTTAAATGAGTCAAAGACGAAAGTTATGTCCTTTTCTAGGAAGCGTGAAATTCTGAGTTTTCCCTATGCATTAGATTCCACCAGTATTACTCGCGTTGAGGTCATCCGTGATCTAGGCGTTTTTATGGATCCTGCAATTAATTTCAATCATCACGTGACTACAATTACGAATGCTTCCTTTAGAGTGCTGGGAGCCATTACACGAGTGGCACGCGGGTTTTCTAAACCACTTAGTATTTTACGTTTGTTTTCTTCACTGATGCGTAGTCGTGTTGAATATGCCTCAGTTGTCTGGAACAGTATTGGAGTGACAAATTCAGGTGTAATTGAGAGTGTTCAACGTAGATTCGTTCGTGTTTTGTTTGATCGTTATTTTCAACCGAATTATTTCTATAGTTATGAGAGGATTCGTGAACTCGTGAAGTTAGACTCGTTACACAACAGGAGAACAATTCGTGAACTGACATATTTGTATAAGATTGTAAATGGTATAATTGATTCCCCAGAGCTACTCAGTCACATCTACTTGCACGTTCCTCGTAAGTCTTGTAGACTTTATACTTTGTTTTACCCTACCGACTTTTACCATGCTGCACCCATGACACGCCTGCAACTGACTTATAACCATTTAGAACAGATTTGTGGGAATGCTAGTCTTGATATTTTTGATGAAAAGCGTAAATTTCGAAAGTGTGTTGAGGCTATTGTTTTTCCTAACGTTTCGCTTTTATCCTGTTTAATATTTTTCTACTCATTGACTCATTGATAAGTGCACCACTAGGGAGGCGTTAAGCTGTTGGTGGGTCACTGAAAATAAGAATAAATAAATAAATAAATAAATAAATAAATAAATAAATAAATAAATAAAGCCACAGTGCAGCACGAATTCAGCGCTGAGTTAACAACTATAACTTGCTCTGAGGCAGCGCTGACGTTTAAATGTATCGGCGGTACCTAGAGTGGTTGAACCGGTTTTAAGTGAGACGTTATTAGGAATTAATGACTAACCTCAATATAAAATAGTTGTATTTTTAAATGTTTATAAAGTCTAAGATAGTCCTTAAATACTGCATACAATGCAATATTTAAGCGATTTCTTTATTTGATTAAAAGGCAATAACCAGCCTGGTAAAATATAGGCCACGTGACGTCAATTTTTTCGCTAAGTTTTCCGGAAAAACTAAATCGCGGAATAGGACACGTAACATCAATTTCCCCGCCACATTTAGCGGGGAAACTGAATTGGTGCATAGCACTTTAACGAAATTTTCAGTATTTATGTAACTGCATAGCAGTTACATAAATACTGAACATACTAGAAAAATTTTTTTTACCTGGTTAGGACATATACGTCTAAAACTGAATGTCGCCGAAAAAAAACTTTTTGCTTAAAATTTATGGTACAATACGTATTTTGCCGTTTGCGGGCGAAACCAAAATTGTACCTCTGTGGGATGATGATGATAGCGTTCGTGCCCAACTATACTTCGTTTCAGCTTCCGTCCGAGCGCAGCCAAAGCTACGTGTGGCCGGAGCCAATCACACGCCGGCAATAGGTCACGCGATCTCGCCTGCGCTTTTGTATCACTCCGCTGCGCCGCTGGTCGTCCGCGCCGCCCGCGCTCGCCGAGTATTTAGTCTGCTACGAGTGTATTCAACAGATATCGTCTGCTACAAGTTTAAAAGTTCCTTTTCACGTTCTGAAATATAGTCACAGGGGATGTCAGTACGTAGGCTGGCCGCTGGTGTCTATGTCCGAGCTTTCCATCTGTTCGGCATTTCGGCACAGTTTCGAGACGTAAGTAAACATTGCAAGGTGCCCGGCGACCCGGCCGTTGATGTTTCCTTGTATTGTCTGGATATACCAGGGCTCGAGGCGCAGTCCTTTCCGCCAGCTTCTCGGCGTTCAATGTGATCGGCAGGTAAAGGGGTGCTCTTATGTCGCCGCGTATCAGTGAATTGTAGTGGCCCGGACGCTTTTCTTGTTTACAACGCATTCGCGGTACGACACGGCCGGAGTCTCCTGCCGAATTTGAAAGTAGACATTCATCACGACCTCTCGCGCCTGACGCCCAAACGTGCCTTTGCGAAAGGACGTTTTGAAGCGACTCGGCGGGGAAAGCAGCCAAGCACATGATTTGGCCATTACGGGAACGAAATCACACTAAAAAACCGAGCGCCGCGACCGTGTTGCCAGCGTATGTACGTATTTTCTCCAAACCACATGCATTTACATATATTAATAAAAACATAAACTTCAGATATTTAATTCTTTTAGTTGCCAATCATTCTCAGCAGTACACATCTGGAATATTGTGCAATGTTTACGCACCAAACAGTTACTAAAAAAAATTACTTTTGCGGACTACTTTGTGGTGCGTAGGAATGCTCTTCTCGAAGTTGCGAACCGTCCCTCAGCCTTTGGCTGCGCTCGGACGGAAGCTGAAACGGAGTATAGTGTGCGCTCTGAGTTCGCTGAACATGAGAGCGCGCACTAGTCGGATACAAATGCTATCATCATCATCCAAAAGGGGTACAATTACGGTTTCTCCAGCAAATTGAAAAATTCCAGTTGTAACATAAACATTGGGGAAACAAATAATTTTTGGAGGTACATTTATTTTGAGAAATACAGTCCTAACCAGGTAGAATCAAAACCTGTTATTTTTCCTAGGTTCAGTGTTCTTTTAGGTCAAATCAAATCAAATAGTTTATTTGCCCATTCCACAAAAATGGGGAGGCCGAACAAAAAAGCTGATAAATCAGCTTGACATGGTCCTCGGCCGCCCTACAGAGGCATTGGCGGAGGCAATGGAAAAAATACACTAAAGAGTTAGGAAGTAAAAGAGTTAGTGAAAATACAAAGTGACGTCAATATCCCCGCCGAATTTAGCAGGGAAACTGAAGGGGTGCATAGGTCACGTGGCGTCAATATTCCAGCTGAGTTTAACGAGGAAACTGAATTGATATGAGAGGTCTCGGAGTGTCAGGTCGAGTGACATCGATCCTTTCCGCTAAATTTAAAGGGGAAACAGAATTGGCGTTCAGATCACGTGACATCTATTTATTTCCCTGATAATCTTTGCGGGGCATGCACGGTCGGACGGACAAAAGTTTGGGATCTGGGGGGGGGGGAGGGGGGGAGGTACGTTAAGAAAAACAAATTACACCATCTTCCCGAGGGGAACCATGGGGTGATGCGGAGCATCGTGTTGGTTCAGAGGAAAGAGTCAGTTGCGTGCTGACGTCGAGAGATGGCGCCACCGACTGCCCTAGCGTCACCCCCTATGCGAGCCTTCGTCGCGGCTCGCGGCAGAGAAACTTGGAACGCTCGCCGCTCGCCGTTTATTTTCTTTCACACTTGAAGGAGAGGAGACTAGAGGAGGAGAGCTGCGCGTGCGCGCGCGGTGTGAGTAGAAGCGAACGCACGCGCAGTGCACGTAGCTGGTAGAGAGAGAGAGCGGAGAGAGTAACGCGCAGCTGTTGGAGAGAGGAAGGAGGAGAGTTGCGCGTGCGTAGTGTGAGCGCGGACTACAAGGCCGCGGGACATAGACCCGAGCAAGAGATGCTCCGCATCTAAAAATAGATTTCATGCTCTAATATTTGTGTATGTTCCTTCAAGGTTCCGGATGGCCAGATCGCAATTGTGGTCGAAGTCTTGTGCGCAGTCGAGACCGTTTCATTTATGATGGACGGCAGGCAAAGGACGGAGAATTCCCATGGATGGTAACGTGAAAAGCACGCGTGAAACCGGGGAGTCACCACTCTGTTGGCTGCTCCCTCTACTTATTCGGTGATCAACTGAGGAGAGGAAGGGATGAGAGCTGCTGGCGGCATCAGAACACCGATCTCCGATTTAAGTGATTAGTGGATAGACGCAGAGACTAGCTGACTTGGTCTCTATCCACCGTCTCCTCGAACAAGTGCGTCGTCTGCTCCTCGCGCGGTGTCTAGCATTGGAACGCGAGACACCGCGGTGTTCGACGTTCGAACGCGTTCGAAAAGGGGGTAGAGACGAAGGCAGTTAGCCTTTGGGTTAACCCACTAATCCTTCCAATCAGAGGTCGGCACTTTGACGTCCCCTCACTCTCGTATCCTCCTCTCCCTCATGTCCTCACCGCACAGACTCGATAATAAAAAGATGCTGGTCCTCGGGTGATCGCCTTTGCAGTAGACTACTTCAAAATATCCCTGCACGCAGCACTGCGCGCGTTGCGTTATGGAGCCTATACTTGGCCAAAGAGAGGAGTTGCACAATTTCGGTTTCGATTGGGCCCCCGTTGGCGAAGTAATGCGTCTCAATACCGCATAAAAATAATGAAAGCCGTTTACAACTCCCTGTAACGCCGAATTAGAGCGCAGCTCTTGAGGAGGCGGATGGAAGGGTACTGAGGGGAGAGGTATACCCCTCCTCGCTCCTCCTTACCTCGTCATCCAGCCTGTTACTCCGCCACGGGGGCCACGTGGCCCCCGCGAGGTCACGTGACCCCGTGGAGCGACGCGACCTCACGGGGGGGGGGGTCACGTGACCTAAGGGGGATTACGTGACCTCAGGGGGGGGGTCACTTGGCCTCACGGTGACGCCGACGCCGACGGCGACGGTGACGGCGAAGGCAACGGCGACGCCGCTCAAGCTTGGAAACGGGCGCCTAAGAGGTGTGCTCTAAAAGAAGAGGAAAAAAATATATCAGCGCCTCGCTTGCATCGCACTCATTCATCTTGGTGAGAGCCTCTTTTGAAACACGGACCTCCACTGGCCATAAGAACCTGCCTAGACATAGCGAGGAGCAGGAATACGGCCGCCCGCGTCCCGTACGTTGCTGGCAGCCTGGCTACGACTCCAGAGTGCAGCATGTATGACTCCTCCCGGGCATGGAGGTAGGAAGCTTCAGGATGCGACATGAGACCACCAGAGGTAAAGCCAGAGGAGGGACACGCCCCCAGCGATGATCAAAACCAAGAGATGTATCTTGGTCTTGGTTATCGTTAAGGGCGTTTCCCTCCTCCCGTCTGGCTTCACCTCTGGGGGCATCATGTCGCCTCCTGAAGGTTCCTACCACCATGCTCCCGGGTTACGGAGTATTTAAGGAGCGTAGGACATTGAAGCATTTTATCTGTATTTTATCTGTATTCAAGATGGTAACAGCATAAATGGAAAAGAACAGCTGCGAATGTGAAAGCGACTGGGTAATAATTAGTTTGAGACGCTCAGCGTCTCAAATTATCGAAACGTCGTCCCATAGTTGTGTTTTTTCCATCGACTTGAACATTTCTCAGTATTTTCGGAGCTGCAATGATTAGGTATGCGATTTTGATTAAGTAGGAATCTATACTTTTCTTTTTGCGCTAATTGGTGAATTTCTTTTAAATCCATAAAGAATTCACTCGTTATTTTGTATCCGATACGTAGGTGAACTTGGATATTGATGTAGAGCCTGGCAAATCAGATCTTTGCGGTGGATCGATAATTAAAAGAGATGTTGTGCTGACTGCTGCGCACTGTGTGCCACGAAGGTAAGTCAGGTGGTGCATAATTTTAGTAATATATTTTATGAGATCGCGTTTTCATATTTCAGATTCAACACAAGCGGGACGCTCCTTCTTGCTGGAAGTTTGGATCAAAAGAATAGAGGGACGAACCTATCAACTAAGTAGAGTAAGAACAATCCTTGCTCTACTAAAGTTTAAAATGCAATGCTCAGATGATAAGACTATTTTCATAAATTACTGTTATTGTTCCGTAACCCAGAATAGAACTATCTTTCGTTTGGGACAAATTCATCTTCATCAGAGTGTTTCCGAATCGTTTACAAACGACACGAAACATTCCATCTGGCATTATCGAACCAGTTTGGTCACCGCATCACATCTCGCGACGCAATGAATAATTATTATTGGGTTATAAAAATACGGAAACTGTTTAAATCGGCTGCCTAGCTATAAAAATTTTAATATAAATTTGGCGAAATTTTTTATAATTTATTACCGCACGCACGCAATGTTATAACTGGGTGCATTAGGATAGGGAAAATAAACACACATTACATTTTTGTATTATCAAAAAGTCCGCTTCAAACATATTGTTCTATGTGTTTAGAAATAAAATGTTGCTGCCATGCGCCAAAGTTTATATTTCTAGGTAAAACATGATGTGTTTATTTCCCTGACATTCCTTCATTCATTTTTGTATACAAGCCACAACAGTATTGTTGCTTTTTTTGGTGGAATATTATGTCTTCTACCGCGTTCTTGAAAGAACACCGATTGTTTATTTAATGTTCCATCTATGTGCGGGGGCGGTGAGAATATTTTTCATCGAAGCACAGTTCCTGCAAAATCGAAACCGACTCGCTGAAAAAATAAATTTCTCCGACCCATTTCATGTACAAAATATTGTAAAGAACATTATTCCGGTTACAGGAAAACTTTTCAGGAAGCCTCGTCAAAAAATGTTTACGAGTGCTGTACTACGCTGTGCTGACCATTGAAAGACTAAGAGAACCCGTCATATTTTATGCGACTAGAATAAACGAGGTTCTAATCATGTCATTTTTAATTGTCCCGAACTGAAGACGACCGTCTGGTTCTGTGGAAGCGTTTTGGCGCATGGCATTGTACTCCTTTTTTTACTGCAGTGTTCTGAGGCTCACATGTAGCATGTTGTGAACAGTCAAAGTAAAGGTGTCTGCACGGCACCGCCTCGCTACAAAGCAGGTGTGTCGAAGATTCCCTTTCATTGCTGACAAAAACTCTGATATGGCGCAGCGTGCTAGGAGCTCTATTGCAGAGGCGGACGAAACTTGTCGTTAAATAAATATACATGTTTTCAGTCGATTTCATTAAACTTGTCCCCGAAAAGTGTGTGCCTTCTTCCTAGCGCTACATGGGCCACTGCACATGAACACAAGACAATCAAAAAGCAGCTTGATTCATGTTAGCACGGATCTAAGCTTAAGGTTACAGGTGATACACTCTTTCAGTACGTTTCAAATTATAACGCATTGAAGAGGAGAAAAGATGCGTCGCGTAACAAATTTACGTACCTTATTGTGACTGCGAAGGAGCAGGGAAGCACATATCAAAGTGCTCTATGTTGAACATGGATTAATCCGTAACCCCTCCATGATGAAGTAACATAAATCTCTCCACTACAGATCAAACAAGTTATCATGCACGAGGATTATTGGGAGACGTCATGCCAGATGACAGCCATGACATCGCGCTCATCAAGCTGACACGACCTTTCGATTTTGCGGCCAGCAAAGGACGCATTGGGACCGTGTGTCTGGCCGTGATGCCTCCCCGGCCCGGGAACGTCGTTACAGTAGCAGGATGGGGACTCACTTCTCCGAGTAAGAATAGAGTTTACTTGTTGCGCATACGAGCAAACGCCAGTGCTGTGAGTTAGCGTTCCCGCTGCATGCTCCACACTGCGGATGCGCGTCGTAGCTCAGCGCCAACCCAAAACACAGTTTCGGCCTCCGCATGAGAAGAGACGACGACGTTATTTCTTTGCATACGCAAAGGTTTTGCGTACGCTATTCTAAAACTCACTAATGGCTAGAAGAGTTTGTAGTTCTGAGGGCCTTAAAGAATTTGCTCTTAAATTAACACGATCTCTCTAGATGCTCTTGTCCAAGTTCTCCTCTTCGAATGGTCGCCACGAAAGGAGTCCCACTTGGAATGCTTCTCATTAACATTGGCCACCAGTGTATTAATAGCGAATGGGTGTTAAGATAGCACTAAAACATCGAGCGCAAATCAACACTGTGCTTAATTAATTTATATCCGATAGAAAGAATTTTACATTCTTGTAGTCGCATGCTAATTTAGGAGCTAGTTTGTGTTATAAAGTATTGTGCAATTTATACACCACCTGAGTATTTTTAATGGATACAAACCTTTTTTGTTTCTCTCACAAAGTTGAATATTGTTACATGACACGTTCTTCGTTGTGCTTATCCAGTACGAGAAACATACAATGGTGGAAAATTTTCACGATTGCCCGGTTAAATAACTAAACGCTTGTAATGGCTTCATGGCTTATGTGCATGGTAACTGCAGTTTTTACGGACGCCCCTATTACAGGCTAATCCTATTGACACCTTTTGCGAAGCGACATCAGGCTTTAAAACTATTGATTCATTTGTTTTTAGCGCTTTTTGTCACCCGATTCTAAAACTGGGCGCACGATAGTGACAGAAGCCCGTGGCACGGACAACGCTCTCCTTAGTGTGTCTGTACAGGAAACGCAACATGGCAATTAACAGATACAAAACAAAGGGCTGCGCGTTAACCTGCGCAGTTTTTCCTTACCCATCACAGTCTCAAATAGCTTCAGAAAACGTGCCCTACTTTATAATCCCCAATTGTTGTGTTGGGCTAGTTGTTTCTTCATGACTGATTAAAAGTGCCGAAGTACAGAGACCAAGCGAGGAAGGTGACAAGGCGGACAAGACGGCGCCCGTCTTGTAGTCATCATCTTCTCTTTTTGCCTATCCTTCTGCGCTTCTATTCAGTTCAAAATCTAGTTTGCTCTTTCTCGCAACCAGTTTAATTAGTGCAGCAAGGACGTCAATTTGCTGCACTTAATATAATAGCCCTGGAACACAAGAAAATAGCTAACGTGTAGTTAAAATGTTTCATTGCAATATCGCTGTTATGGATTACGTATAGCCAAAACGGAACATTTTTTTTCCGCTACGACGTATACAGTGTCCATGCACGCATCAAGTGCGTCTCACATTTTTCGTTTCCCATACAACCTGAGCGACTGCGGTTTTACAATGACTGCTGTTAGTGGCTCTCCTTTTTTATAATTCAGAGCTTTCTTTTCTCCTACCTATTTTCCATTTCAAAATCTACATTTTATATTAAATTATACATTTCAATTATGCCTCCTAAAGTAACCGACGTGGTAAATATTGGGCATCTGGGCATCTAGTATTGTCATAAAATCCAAAAACATCAATAACAACAACAACAAGGCCATCCGTTACAGATCGCAAAATTGTGAGTGCATAGCTTTGCGCTTACAGTAATCAGCACAATCTTTTTGTATACCTGTACTGTCAGCCGTGATTGCCTTTTCTACTGCAATAGGCTGTGTTTTTTCGTTTTAGTGCTATGTATACTTTCTTACGTGAAGGTGAAACCATGATCTACAAATTGTTGGCTATCACCTACAAATTCTACATCTACAAATTGTTGGCTATTTGATGAAAGACGAAAACTGAATGAATATCTTCTTTTATCCTTATCTGCCCACCCTGTACTGTCAGCCGTGATTGTTTCTTCTACTGCAATAGGTTGCGTTTTATCGATTGTAATGCTATGTATATTTGCTTTCCTGCAGCTGGAGAATCAAGCAACAAATTGTTGGCTACCACCTTTCCTGTGATGAAAGACAAAAACTGCATGAATTTCTTCCCTTATCCTTATCGGCCCAAAATAATGTTCTGTGCCGGGGAGAACAGAAAACAAGCTGGACACGTACGTCACAAAAAATGTCTTAGCGCGCGGGCAAAGCAAAGAACAGCCGTCCCCCCCCCCCCCCCCCCCAAAAAAAAAAAAAAAAGAAGATGACTTTAGGGATGAAGAAACAGAAAAAGAAAAAAAAAGCTATGGGAATTGTAATTTCGTCGGCTTCTTGCTCAGAGGTTGCGGTGACATCAAAACGCCGTGTTCTGATTGGCTCTGATCAAAGAATAGAGGGTAGACTCCAAGGCAGCTTGCTTTGAGGTCGACCCACTATCCTTCCAATCACAGCCAATCAGAACTCGGCGTTCTGGTGTCAGCCCGACCCTTGCAAAAGAAGCAGACGAACTTGCGCTCCGTATAGTGTTCCGATATGATGTCATTGTCACTCACACCTTAAAGGGGGACAAAATGATGTTCAGTTGGAATATTTTTCTTTCATTTTAGAAGAGCTTACTGCCATAGTGGGACCCGTGTAAACTCGCACGCGACGCCATTGACCACGACAAGTTTCTGTTGCGGTGTGATTTGAAGGGCAAAAACGAGTTTTCATTAAAAGGGGCCCTGCAATCATATTTAAGCGTCTACCTTTTTGGCGGTTTCCACGTCCCGCTGGGGTTCGGGCAAGCCAGCGGGCACGGAGAGAGTCACTAAATATCAGTGCGTCATATTTTAACCGGACGACGCGGAAACCTCCTCCACCGACGAGAGCGACCCGCGGTACCGAAAGCGCGCAAAATGTGACGTCTTTGGTCCTGGGCTTACTACTGGTCAGAGCCGCTAAAAGCTTTTTTTAGTCGAGATACAAAATATAAGTGTCGCGAACCGTTTCAAATATGTATGAAAGTGGTTTTTGTTCAGTATTTTAGATCAGAAAAGAAACAAATACAGTTTATAAAGTACGGAAACAAGAAATGACCCGTCGACATACCCGCCACCAAGCAGCGGAAAAAGCGGCGCATATTAGAAAGGGCTAGTGGGATGAGGCGCCGATGAACGGCGAGCGTAGAAAGGTCCCGGAGCGTACAAAGGCCATTTGTCGGTATGGCAGCGCGAAGTGGCTCCCGTCCTGTACTGGTCTTTACCCCGTGTTTGCTGTCGTTTGTGGCCAATGAAGTGTTATGCCGAAATAGTCTTTAATCGCGCAGCAAATGCAATGCGAGTCGCCCTGGCCGCCCGCTTCGTACAGCCTATCCAACACACGGTTTAGTGGCGCCTCTCGAGCCGTCGACACGAAGTGCGGCAGCCGTGAGCGCTCGATGAGCTCACTATACCTCCTCTAGTTCACGGCCACTCAAGCCAGGACCTACGACGTCATGAAAGCGGTTATTTTTTGCTTGTTTTTGCAATTCTAATTTTCCTATAACTTTTAAAATAAAGCGAATTTTGCGAAAAGAAAGTTTCATTAAGTTACTACGTTCAGTGCGCTTAGGTTCGGTGCAAATTAAAAATCAGTCAAATAGCTGTTGCAGGGCCCCTTTAAGTCTCTCTTTCGGAAAACTTCCTGACGTAGCTTGGAGGTCGCAGTGACCTCATAGTCCCCCAATGAGGATATTTCAATGCTGCTCGTATATTGGACCCGAGCATTGCGTGAGCACTTCGATTTGGGCTCGTGATGATCAATAGCTCGACAAGTATTCGGATAGGGGCTCGTTCTCAGTCGCTTTAATGACGAGAAAGACGAACCCTATAACGATGCCAACCACAGCGCGTGGGTATGATCAATATTGGCGGCATATAATCGGCTTCAGATATACCCTGGCAGATTTTTCTGGCTGCAACATAAACGAGTAAACGCTGCTTTTGTTTTAACGTGAAATGTTTATAGGTATATGAAGGTGATGTGAAGCATCAAAGAGCATAGCCGCGTATTTCTCTGCTAAATTTAGTGGGGAAGATGGCGTCCCATGGCTTCATGTCAGGTGACACATCCACAAAATTAGTTTCCCCGCTAAATTGAGTAGAAAATTTGACGTCAGTGAACATGGTCACGCGACCTCCGCAAAGTTCAGTTTCTCCCCTAGATTTAGAGGGAAAATTGAGGTCACGCGACCTCAACACCAATTCAATTTCATCGCTAAATTTAGCACTAAAATTGACTTTACGTGGCTCATAGGCAAGTTCAGTATCGCCGCTAGATTTAGCGAGAAAAAATATTTTGTTATTTCTTTTTCTGCGACTTCTATTGCGTGGAATGAACAAAAAACGGACATGTGCTTCATGGTTTATGAACGTCAGGGATTCGTTCTCGGAGGTATTTGCGCCAAGTGCAGAAATCGTTGGACCGCTCTTTAAAAGGCTAATAAATTCCAGGGAGTGAATTATGAGACGAATATAGACTGACGAACTTCGGCAGTCGGTACGCTCGCTTTGCACGCTACGTAGCATGCCACTGCGCTGATGCCACACGCGCAGAACACAAGCCCAGGGCAAAACTTCGTCGATTTTTGCGTGCCATATATTCGCCCCATGGAGTTCAGCCTTTTAGAGTCACAGGGCGTATGCCACTATGATCGTGCTTCTTGCTTCGTTGAACGTTCTTCCGCATTCATATTCGATTCGGATGCCGCAACCATGGCGTAGGGAGAGCAACAATGATATGTACGGGATTCGCCACGCCCTGCTTTTCTCGGATGCATGGGTGGATGGAGGCTAACGGCTGCACCCTTTATAACGGCCGGTAGCTTGCGCCACCTATAGCCTAGACTGTCAGTCAATCTGGGTATGAACTATAGTTGCCACTTCTTTTTTTTCCTACGAAAAGTGTCTGGGGACATGTTCATACATTAATGTGCATGTTTCGGAGATGCTTCATGTGTGTCCGCAGATAATCTACGGATAATGTCCGCAGATGATGGATGAGCGGAGCGACTGTGGCTTTAGGTGCTATAGCGTTTGTCAACCTCTACGAACAATGCAATTGGAACACGCGGGATAAAAATACAAATAGTTACAACTGAATTCCCCGATATGAACTGATCTAAAGGGCAACCGCAGATTCATCTTAGTAACACCCCTAGGTCGTTTGCGAGTGATGGCACCGCAGGAGAGCACACGTCCAATTCCGCTCCGTTAAAGAATCAATGCGGATCTTGCGCGGCACTTTTCTATGCGAAACAACGTTATCTGCTCTGCTAGGGACAACAGAAAGTTTCACTGCAAATGTTTGAACAACGGACTCGGAGAATGCAGATTTCTCATGGAATCTGGGAGTAGTACCTCCAAGTGCACGGATTGTACCCGACGCCACAAGATGTCACCGAATCCGGCCCATGACGCGGCTGGTGCTCACAATGACAACGATGCAAGTACTTCGATCGCAGCGCCAGCTGCAGCGCAAGGAAGTCCCTTCGTTCCTGCCGGACTACTGCGCGTGATTGACAATACGGCGAGTAAGCTTGACGTCCTTACGGTTTTGTTGAAGTGCCTGAGAGCCAGTGTTGTACGGAACGGCGTTCCTGGAACGCGGTCCTTTTAGGAGGAACGAAGGAGCGCCGCCGTTCCATTTTGCATCGGTGGAACGGGAACGGGAACGCGTTACGTTTTTACTGGAACGGAAAGAGTAACGGCGTTCCTCTTTTTCGTACAGTTGGGTAATTTTTATGTTATTTCTAACGGAAATTTTGAAAGTACAAAAACAATATCTTTACGAAGTGCAGGATCTCGTTAACTTTTTGCCTACTAATTTTATGGATTATTTTGTGTGGTCCTCGCTTGTGGTCCTCGCCAGGTGCAGAAAAGCTAGTGGACATTGATTTTTTTTTTTTTAGTGGCCGAAACGGCGGTACGAAAAGCAAAACTTTTAGTCGCTGGAAAAGACAAAGAAATAGGTACGTTTCAAACTCAGCTACTTTCTTTGCTTCCACGAATCCTCATACACCAGAAGTTGAAGTCCGACTACAGCCATCACTGAACTTCTACAAAGAGACATACAGTTACAAAAAAGAATGATAACCAGACATCAAATGTGCGCTTGTATCCCGAACATTGGTCACTTTAAAGATCCCAAAAATTAACCTTTATTACTTTTCCCTTGTTTCCTACTTTCAGACTGAACAACTTATACAACCTTCACGAAGAAGCACTTGTAGTTCTTAAGACTGGCCTTCGGAAATCCCTGTCATCTTCTTCACTTTCTCGTCTTGGGTACAGTAACATCGAGAAGCAACTGTTGTTAAGTTCGAACAGGCGACTTTGTTAGATTGAAACGTGAAACGTTGTTGTAAAATGCTCGTGCAATGTGGGATAACAGTATGTTTGGCTTGTCTAAATCGCCCGCCAAAGACATGAATATGGTTAAAAACTAAGATTTTTAAAGGTGAATATATCAACAAATGAAACACTGCTTCCGCTTGTTTCCTTCTTTGGTGCCCTTCCATAACGGCATTCAAATTCGTATGTTGTCATTTGATGGGATAGATAAAAAATCTTTGCTTGATCTAAATAAATATGGTAATCAGTAAAATACAACTATAACGTATGTGTAACGATACGTTCCATTTTGTTAACTGTAACGGGAACGAGTTCCTTTCTCACAGATGGAACTTGTAACGGGAACGCGTTCCAAAAATGAGAAGGAACGCTGAACGAGCTTTCGTTCCTTTTCTTGAGGAACGTGCACAACACTGCTGAGAGCAGAAAACCGAAGCCTTCGTTCCGAGGTCTTGGAATCGCGCAAGACTGTTCTGGACCGAATCCCAGTCTCTCCAAAACCACCTCAGCTCTATGCCACCGTCACGGCCTCGACGTCGCGCCCGTCTCCCGTGGCATCCATCGCCTGTTTCCGTGTCACCCACCCTCGAACATCAGACGACCCTCCCTGCGTCACGCCCGAACTCGGTCAATCCCGTGGAAGGGAGTCCCACTTTGTCAGCAACGGGATTTCGTGCTGGTGACGAGGCGACTTCGGCGAACTTGATGGACGACGGCTTCACCATGGTAGGCCTCGACGTCGAGCCGAGGCTTCTACCGGTACCGCAAAGACAGACAAGGTGAACGCTGTCGCTAGGCCTGATCATCGAATGGCGCTATTTGTATCGAGGCTTGGCCCCAATACGTCCATTGCCGATGTCCAGGCACTCGTTGAGCCGTTTTCGCAAAAAAAAAGCCAATTGTGTGCTCAAAGATAATAACTCCATTTCCATATTATTCTTCATTCCATTTGTCTAGCGATCAAGTAGGGTTTGACGCAATCAACAAACCTAAAGTTTGAGTTGAGGGCAGTATTTTTCACCAGTTTTTTGAGCAACTTGACCAGGCTCGTGTCCACCCAGTTGTAACAACACCCGTTGATCATGACGGAGGCACTTAAAATGTTTTACCAAAATGTAGGGAAACTGCGTTCAAAGGCTGACAAATTCATATAAAATCTCATAAGAACCTACTTTGATACTCTTTGCTTGTCGTAAACGTGGCTTCGAACTGATATGCCGAACTCAAACTACTTTACACCCAAATATAATGTCCTTCGCCACGACAGGGACTATAACATCACTGGGCTTAAACTAGGAGGAAGTATTTTGAATGCGTCTGACTCGTCGCTTATGTCACATCGCAGGTTGGACTTGGAGTCGTATTCTGAATGTCTATAGGTCGAAGTTAGAACAGCAAACGGCGATCAACTTCGTTATATGTGTTTACTATTTTCAGCCGATATTCAATGAAACAATTTTTATCAAGCATCTCGAGTGACTTGAACAACAAATCGACTTCGATATGTACAGAGTTCAAATATACGGAGATTTTAACCTTCCGGGAGTCGATTGAACATGAGGAGTTATAAATAGCCGCGATGCCCTTACGTCATCTAAGGCAACTTGGCTGCTATCTTTTATGCGTTTTTTCGAAGGTTAAATCAGCTAAACACTTTTGAAAACAGCGCAGGTAATATTTTTGATCGTGTTGTTTCTAACAGTCCGATCGATGACATTACTACAGTTTCATCCCCTTTTATTCGGATATACGAGTTCCATTCACCTTTTGTGGTTAATATATTTTCCTCGCGTGCGGCGCGTGTTGCAGACGCCCAATTTGCATTGTTACGCCAATGTCGATGATTTTCGAATGTATAAGCACTTTCACAACTTCAACTGGAACGAGGTTCTAGCAATGGATGATACCGATCTGGCAACAAAGGCGTTCCACTGCAGTTGTTAACGACGCCATGTATATTTGATCCGAAACGCATTTCTCGGACTCCTAGTTACCCTGATTGGTTTTCGAAATATTTGAAGAATTACCTAAGAAATAAACATAATTTTCATAGACGATTTGGGAAAACTGGCTTGAATCTCTGGTATACGGAATTTAGTATTTATCGTACCCTTGCTAAAAAATTGTATTCGCGCGATAATCGAATACACGTCGATGATGCCGAACGTAGTTTAAGTCGCTACCCCGAAACCTTTTGGAAGTTCGCAAAAAACAAACTCGTGACGGTGCACAGGGCATTCCACTTCGAAATTGTACAGATCAAAATGCGGTTACATTTCCTCCTCTCAGTGACGCTCATATTGTCAAGGATGACAATTAATGAAGCGATGATAACTGAAGAAACTAACTGTTTAATGGGGCGAACTTGTGCCCAGAACAAAAAGGAAACACAAGTTAAGAGTAGAGCGTCGCGGGCGTCGATGGCGGCGTAACAGCAGGATCGTACGCTGGGTCGAGACTGACTCCACTCGCCATCCTTATGTACCCTCGTGGGTTTCTGGAACATTCGGCGTGGAACATTCGACGTAGATCGTTCGTCGAGTAGAACATTCGGAACTCGACCAGACGAGAAGGTTGTCGAAATTACGAGAGCGGCAAGTTGAAAGAATAAATGAAAGGACATTCCGCTGGCTGGAATCGAATTGAGACTGTAGGAAAAACGTCAGGCGACTCCGATGTCTCGGATGGAATTTCTTTAATCACGCGCGCTCGCGACCACATCAGCGTTTGTGCATGGCGATGGTGCGGCGAGCTAAAAGGGGAAATAAATAACAACGAAGTGTCTAGCACGGGGCCCCTACAGGGCTCCCCCTAGGAACGTTGCCTGCGGTCGGGAACTGACTGCAGGTGATGGACCGAGAAGCAGGCGAAGTTGAACTGAGCGTCGTAATAGGGCTGAGGCAGCGTCCGATAACCGCTGAGGTGAAAGTGGGCTGGCGTCTGGCAGACTGCAGGCAAAGGGGATCGACTGCGTGCTATGCTCCCGTAGTTGCCTCCAGCGGAAACAGCGGGCACTCGCCGGTGGCTCGAAGTAAACCTCAGACTCGCAGAATGATGCGACCAGCCGTGGGGTCGCTGCAGGTACATTCCTCAGAGTCGCGGTGTTGAGCTGACGAGCGACGCTGATGTTCTACGACTCAACAGCCTCACTGCCCTTGACGGTCAACGACGCGCCGTAGCCGGTGACAGAGTAGTGACGGCAGCGGCGAAGATAGAGCCGCAGGCCAGCGTGCCGAGCCGGCAGGGACGAGCGAAGTGGATGCGTCCCGACGTGCCGGCGGCAGACGCGATGGGAGATGAGGTGATGCAGGCCGCAGGTGCGGAGGCCGAGCATGAGGAAGACGCTAGTGACCTTCGCACCCTCGTCCGAAGCCGCATCGTTGTAGTGTCCCAGGTGGCGGAGAACATTCACCTGGATGACAGATGCTCGGAGCAAATCACGTCCGGGTCACCAGTTTGTAGGAAAAACGTCAGGCGACTCCGATGTCTCGGATGGAATGTCTTTAATCACGCGCGCTCGCGACCACATCAGCGTTTGTGCATGGCGATGGTGCGGCGAGCTAAAAGGGGAAATAAATAACAACGAAGTGTCTAGCACGGGGCCCCTACAGAGACCTTCGGCTTGCCAGTCAAGCGCGCTCCATTCGGCCACGCATGCGCTCGCTCGACGACGGGCGTGGCATCACTACCTACTTTTAGAAGCGCATACGTCTCGATGCGACGTGCCGGGAAACAAAACAGCAAAACAAACTAAAATAATTGTAAACTACAGGGATTTGTACAACATAATCCTATCGAGCGTAGTACAAAACGCAATTCATAGTCCTATTGATCATAGTACGGCTTGAGACGCACGACGTTAACGACTTCCAGTCGTGGAGGGCGGCGTGATGAAGTCTGTCTTCCGACGGGCATTACTTCGTAGTTCAGATCCCCGAGTCGACGAAGCACTGTGTAGGGTCGTAAGTAGCACTTCAGGAGTTTCTTGCTAAGACCACGACGGCGGATCGGTGTCCACACCCACCCACACCCTGTCTCCGGGCTGGAAGTGGACGTCCCGACGGCGAAGGTTGTAGCGGCCAGTGTCGACACGTCGTTGGGCTTGAATACGGAGTTTGGTGAGCTGACGGACTTCTTCTGCCCGTTGGAAAACCACCCGGGCGTCGTCGCTTCCGTCGACAGCCGGTTTGTGGGGTAACATCGCGTCCAGCATTGTCGTTACTTTGCGACCATGGTCCAGTTGAAAGGCTGTCACCCCGGTGATCTCTTGCACGGCCGTGTTGTAGGCAAATCTGACGTACGGCAACACCTCGTCCCATGTCTTGGGGTCCACGTCGACGTACACGGAGATTATGTCGGCGATGGTTTTGTTGAGTCTCTCCCTCAGCCCGTTGGTCTGCTGGGGGTACGCCGTGGTGCGCCAATAGCTGGTGTGGCTGAGACGAAAGATTTCTTGTGACAGCTGGGCCATGAACGATGATCCACCGTCTGAGATTAGAACTTCGGGAGCGCCGTGCCGGAGGACGATGGATCGATGAAAAACTTGGTGACTTCCACAGCAGTCCCTGAAGGAAGGGCTTTCGTTTCGGGGTACCGCGTGAGATAATCTGTGGTGACTGTTATCCATATGTTTGCTTGCGTCGATGGTGGGAAAAGACCAAGTAGATCCATTCCGATCTGCTGGAACGGTGCGGTCGGGGGGGGGGGGGGCAATCGGCTGCAGGAGATTTGCCGGCTTCGTCGGCGGTTTCTTGCGTCGCTGGCACTCGTGGCACGATCACGTGTAGAGGTGAACGGTCTTTTGCAGTTTGGGCCAGTAATACCTTTTATGAATACGGGCCAGCGTATGGCTGTAGCCAAGGTGACCGGACGTCTGGTCGTCGTGGCAGGCTTGAAAGACCCCCGCTTTAAGGTTGGTAAGGATTACCAGCAGCCATGGCGAGCTGTTGACTCCGAAGTTCTCCTTGTAAAGTACACCTTGTCGGAGGACGAAGGTTGGCAGGGCTCTCGACAAGACACGGAGGATAGTACCCTTTCGTCCTTTGAAATGCTAGATTAGCGCGCGCAACTCAGGATCGTCTCTCTAACGTCGTGCGATGTCGTCGGTGTTCACTCCGCCAAGGAAGTACTCGTCGCCATCGTCGTCGTTCCCCAGCAAACCATGGACGTTCGTCGGACGTCCATATCAGATATATCGGACGTCTTTTAGACATCCGTGAACGTCCGATGGATGTCCATGGAACATCCGACGGATGTCCAAAGGTAATTATTTCGTACATCCGCCGGACGTCCGAAGTAGGATCCCTCAGCAGACCTAGTTCGGACGTAATTCGGATATTTGGATCAGGGCAGAAATTACTTCTGTGCACATATGGGTGATACAAACTCACCAAGGAATGACCATAAGTCAATGATAGCTGTCAGGATAATTTTATTCTGACCATCAATGCTTCTGGCAACACCTTCTTCAACAGCGTTTTCAGATGATGTGCAAGAACACGCCGAATAATATGTATATATCTTATGCATATGGCATCTATTAGCTAGTTGTCTCGCCCTTGTTAGTCTCGTGCTCTCTATAGTCAATGACGACTCAAGAAGGGCGAGAGAAAGGGTAGTGGGAGGGAGGAAGCAGACGCAACGCTGTCGAAGGGATTTTCCTTCCTCGCTAGCCCTCCGTACGCTTCCTTCTCCCACCTTTCTTTTCCAGCAAAGAGCCTCGGCTAGGTTTCACCTTAAGAGTTTGTGCATTAGGGGCGTGTTTTGTCCGCTCTGCGAAACGACAAACACACCCATGCTGGGCTGGGGAGAAAGCACGCTGGGCTGTGCACTGGAACGGTGTATAGTAATCCTGCGAAAAGAAAGTATAGACATTAATGCATTGATTGAACTTGCGGCAATAGAAAACAAAAGAAAACTGAAAGCGTCATTGATTGGACAGCTGCAAGTCACTGTCCTCCTTGGGGCGGTCTTTGAAATCAGGTTGCCGAATTGTTGTAAAATAGATATCATTCAAATATAAAACCTCACACAGCTCTTTAACATACTTGCCATACTGCTTCTGTCGAGGGGAGCAACCTTACCTGCTTCACATCATTTGCTTACTGGAAGCTGAAAAACCAAAAGCATTTATCCTTCATTAAACCTCGGAGCTAAGCTGTTGCAAGGCAGCTGGTGACATACCTTATGTGAGGTTTGTCTCTTCGTCGCCCTTAATCTTTTTGCAATTCACGTTGTTCATGCCCCCAGAAGCCATCAATCCCTGCACCACATGGCCCGGACGAAATGAGTTAAATTAAGGTAGCTCTTATAACACGCACCGAAACTTAACTGCTGTAAACAGCCGCACCCTGGCAAGGCGAGGCTAACTATGTACTGCCCATACCCAACAAAGCAGGCGGGGGAAAAGGAGTGCAAGCAGCTTTCACTGCGGCTTACCCGAAATTTACCTGTAACTGCTGTTCTGTGCAAGGTGCAAATTCCTGGTGTGGAGAGGATACCTCTGCACTGCGTGGACATAGTAAAACAAAACAGACATGAGTGCAAGGAGTGTTTGCACCATACTTTGAACTTACCTGTAGCTTGGGGTGACAGAAGCGTCGGGAGGCCACCTGTGCTTGACACGACCTTAACGGAACAAGTGGACAGAGATACGAGTGGAGGCAGCTTTCACAGCGTACCCGAAACCTATCTTTAACTGCAAGCTGTGCTGCGCAAGGTGCAAATCCCGGTGTGGGGAGGATATATTTGCCCTGCGTGGACCTAATAAAAAAAAAAGCAGACATGAGTGCAAGCAGTTTTTGCAGCATACTTGGAACTTACCTGTAGATTGCGGTGACAGAAACGTCGAGAGGCCTACCTGTGCATCAGAAGACCCCAACGAAACAAGTGGCCATGGTCGTAACAAAGACAGCTCGGGTCATAAATGACTTCCTAATAAATGATCACAGTGGTGCCAGCCGTTACTGTCATTACCAAAGATGTTCGAGCAGCCATATGAACATGGCACTGAAGGTCTTCGTCTAGTACAGCTACGAACTGATGGTCATCGCTGTACTCGACAAACGATCAGAGTGTCACAGTCGTCTTGAAGCAGTCTGGCATATGTTTTTATAAGCAGCTATGGCGGGTCGTACTGAAACATGTCATACTATTTTCTGGGACAGTGTGTCGTATGCAGGATTGGGCAGCCACTACTTCTCAATGAGTGGGGAAACTGCAACTCTTAGACATGGTTGCAGAGGAGGAAGAGCGATGAGCGGCCTTCCACATCCAGGCGTCGGTAGGCCATAAAAGAAAATTTCTGCCGTCACGCCAGCGGGAAGAGATGACTTCAGCTGTTAGTTCACTTGTCTGCAGCATTGCTGACATAGATGTGGTGCTCCCAAGCGTCACAGTCAGTATTTTATGAGGAGACGTTAGGTACCGACCTGTGTTGCTCGATAGACATTTAACAGGAAGACGCCTATGCCCTAAATGGCCCTTTTACAACACCATAGTATGCAGCTGCATTTAACAGCTTGAGCGATTTACTGACATCCTCGTCACTTCGTCTCTTCGTTTTGCTCCACAGATGGTTTCCATTTCTACCAATCAACCATTGGCTGCAGCAGCAGAGTACTTACTGACTTGCTGTGGACTGGGGCATATATGATTCTCTGACACAACATAACCGTGCTCAATAATTGCCTGAAAATAATGTCCAGTTCAGACTGCATTCACTGGTTGAAGAATCAGATTCCTTTCTAAAATAACAACAACAAAAACAAAGCGTTTATGGAAGGCACTAGTAACAAATATGCAAGATGTAACCACAAAGTTAATATTCTCTACGGTGCTACGCCCGCTCCTAGACTGCATGTTTAGGGAGGAGACTTCTGAGAAACATTAAAAAAATTTGACTTCAATCCATGAATGTCCCAAATGAGTGTGACAGCGTCAAGATTATTAATAAGCGAAATATTAAATAAGAAATGAAAAAAAAAATGAATATTTCAAAGATAGCTTTTGTAATGCGGCCAAACATCAGTGACAGTTCCACTGCCTCATGTACATCTTCTGGGACTCTGTATGTGCCGGTGAAAGCATGACGAGGTAAACTTATGATGCCAGGTAGCTACTTCCTGGTTTCGATCCCCAAAGCACAGGCACTGCGCCCATTTCTTTATATAGTGGCGCCCATTAAAACAAGCCGTAGTAGAAACATGCAAGAAACACAGAATAATGTTTAAAACAGCCTAAAATACGCTTATTCCAGGTGGCATGGTTTACAGTTTACATAACCGAGATAGCACTACGCCGCATAGTTTGCAAGAAGGAAATGTTGCAGAACACTTACCTACATTGAGCACCGCTTTAATTTGTAACCCTTTTCCTTCCGCATTGGAAGTTTCAAGCGCTTTTTTCGTTCTTAGAGTCCCGTGGGAGGATCCTTTGAAGATTTTAAGCTTTCCCGTTGAGGCTTGGGGTCCCAAAAACAGACTTGGGCACACACTCGAATACCTTTTCATGCATGTTGAATCCAGATAAGCATTTGTTTCTCGTTTTCGGTAAATTGTAGTTCAAGCTTCTCCCGTCGAAGCTCACATGACCCCATATGTGCCTGAAGTAAGGGACGCCGACGAGCGAACCGAAAAGAAACAAGCGCCATGAGCCAGCTTCAAATAAGCCAACGTTGCCAGACGGAAAGGCGTATTTATCTAGAAGTCGCGTACAACGTTAGTTTCGAAACGTGCGCATCAGCCTCTTTCACGATTCGCGTTTCGTAACAACTTGCTATAAACAAAATTTTAAAAAGCAAGTTCTTTTTGAAGTGCGAAAGACTTGTTAAGAAAAACTTGCAGCCTAATCTCGCTCCCAGGCGGGAAGCACCGTGAGCGCTCGCGACTTGAGACGGGACTTGACGAAGGAAGTTCGAAGGTGCCTCTATGAAACGTTAAAGCCAGCTTGGGCGTTTTGAAGTCGAACTTGGTGTTGAGGCGGACTTGAGCAAGTCGAAGTTCGGCTTCAGATGAAGTCAGATCTATGAATTCGGAGATAAGGGTTGACAAATTACTATCACAAACCTACATACTATTACAGTATAGAGGTTTGACCTGCACAAGGATGGCAACCTATAATGCATTTTCTATGAAACTGAAACCAGCCGGGTGTATGGCGATCATTGGATGTCCCTCGGACTTCCAATGAATCTCCGAATTCGGACATCCCAAAACGAATGTCCACCGTACGTCCGATGGGCGGCCATCCTGGCACTGAACATTGGGCTCTTTTTCGGACGTCCGACGGACGTCCATGGTTCTGCTGTGCTGCTACCGGGAGATGTCTCGACAGGGGCTCTGGAGTCTGGTCAGGCAGTCGGCGTCGCAGGTGCTTGCGGCCTGACTTGTAGACCACAGTCATGTTGAACTCCTGCTGTTGGAGGCTCCATAGAGCGAGGCGTCCTGAAGGGTCCTTTAGGTTCGCAATCCAGCAGAGCGAGTGGTGGTCCGTGACAACGCGGAACGGGCTCCCGTACAAGTACGGGCGAAACTGTGTGATTGCCCAGACTACCGCAAGATATTCCTTCTCAGTCGTGGAATAATTTATCTCCGCTTTGGACAGTGCCCGACTTGCGTAGGCGATGACTCGCTCGGTGCCTTCTTGCACTTGAACCAGTACCGCGCAAAGTCCTGTGTTACTTGCGTCCGTATAAATCTCGGTTTCCGCATCTTGATCGTAGTGTCCAAGAACTGGAGGAGTCTGGAGTTGTCGCTTCAGCTCGTCGAATACCTGATGTTGCTCCTCGGCCCATTTGAACTTCTGGGCGTCCTTTGTGAGGTTTGTGAGCAGTGCATAAATCCTTGCGAAATCGCGAACGAAGCGCCGATAGTACGCACATAGTCCAAGGAATCTTCGCACGGCCTTCTTGTCTCTTTGCGCTGGAAATGCCGCGACGGCGCGAGTCTTCTCTGGGTCTGGGCGAACACCATCGTTGCTAAGCACACGTGGCTCAGGAACTTCAGTTCGTCATAGGCGAACCGACACTTCGATGGCTTGAGAGTGAGGCCGGTGGTCTGTATTGCTTGGAGAACAGCTCGGAGTCGTCGCAAGTGCTCGTCGAAAGTCGAAGTCGCTTGAAAACACTACGACGTTGTCAAGGTAGACGAGACAGCTCTGCCATTTCAGCCCAGCCAGTGCGCTGTTCATGACACGCTGGAAAGTTGCAGGTGCAGTGCATAGTCCATAGGGCATCACCTTGAACTCGTACTGTCCATCTGGCGTGACTAAAGCTGTCTTCTCTCGGTCCCGTTCGTCGACTTCGATCTGCCAGTAGCCGCTCTTCAGGTCCATCGATGAAAAATATCGAGAGTGGCGCAGCCGGTCTAGACGTGTCGTCGATGCGCGGGAGTCGATAGACGTCTTTCTTCGTCACCGCGTTCAGCTGCCGGTAGTCCACGCAGAACCTAAGCGTTCCGTCCTTCTTCTTAACCAGTACGACTGGAGAGGCCCACGGACTGCTTGAAGGTTGGATTATGTCGTCGTTCAGCATCTCTTGAACTTGCTCCTGGATTACCTACCTTTCTTTAACGGAGACTCTGTACGGCGATCGATGCACAGGGCGCGCGTCGTCCTCGGTAACGATGCGGTGCTTCGCAACGGCGGATTGGCGCACCTTCGACGACGTGGCAAAGCAGTCGCGGTATTCGGCGAGGAGGTTAATCAGCTGCCGTCGTTTCGGGCCCGGAAGCTTAGGGTCAATGTCGAGCTGCGCTGGCGACGTACTGTCTTGCTGAGGTGGCGAGGATTCGTCAGTAATGGCGGCGATTTCGGCGGAGTTTCGGAGTTCCTCGACGTGGCCCACGGCTGCACCTTTAGTGAGGTGTTGCGTTTCATTTCTGAAGTTCGTCACGAGGACCACAGTGCGGCCATCCTGAAGTTCAGCTACTCCTCTTGCGACGCCTATTCCTCTTCCCAGAAGCAATCTGGAGGCTTCCCTCGAGCAGAACTTCGCCGCAGAAAGCTTCGGTGATCCCGACGGGTACAAAAACACTCGACCGCGGCGGTAAGTTCACGTGGCTCGCGAGGACTCGGACCGCGGATGACGTCGCTTTGGGTTCCTCCGGTGGTGGAACAGGTTTCCGTAGCGTCAACCGGTTTGCTCCGAGGTCGATGACGGCGCCATACTCGCAGAGAAAGTCCATTCCGAGGATGACGTCTCTCGCACAGTCTTGCAGAACGACGAACTTCACAGGGCACGTCTCACCGTGAATCTCGACGCGAGCAGTGCATCTCCCGACTGGTGTGATGAGGTGCCCACCGGCGGTTCGTATCTGAGGGCCTTCCACGGCGTTGTCACTTTTCGCAGGCGGCGAGAGAGCCTCCCACTCAAGACTGAGTAGTCTGCTCCGGTGTCCACGAGTGCCGATGCGTCGTGGCCGTCGATAATAACGTTTAGGTTGTTGGACACCGATGCAGGGACGTCGTTGTGATGCGTAGCGTCGAGAGAGTGGGAGCGCTCCGGCGTTCTTGAAGGCTCTTTACTTCGGTCGTCTTCGGCAACGCCACCTCCAGGCGTTGCCGCACTTAGTTTTCCCGACGAGATAGGGGGACAGGCTGTCCCGACGAGAGCGGCGGAAGGGCGAGAGCACAAGTCGTGGTGAAGGCGAACGGGAACCTCGGTGGTGCGAGTCGGCGGTACCGGGGACAGGGGTCGTCGGAGGTATTCCTCGATGTCACGAGGGCGTTCGCCGTATCTTGGGTGAGGGTCGTTCGGCGCAAACCCTCGTAGGCCCATTTGACGGTATGGGCACCTCCGGTAGACGTGGTCGGCCTCACCGCAGTGGTAGCACAGCGGTCGCCTGTCGGCCGTCCACCACACGTCGGTCTTCCTCGGCGAGGGTTGCTCCGGACGGACGTACTGGACCTGTCCTTCCTGACGCCGAGGATACTGCGGCATCGGAGGGTCTCTTCGGGGTGGTGCCGTGGCCTGGCGGTTAGCTTGCGGCGGTCGTCGGGCCATGGCAGCGTAGCTCAACGTTGGTTCCTCTGGCGTCGTCGTGTTGATGGAAACTTCAGGCTGGACGGCTTGGTGAACCTCCTCTCGGACAACCTCGGCGAGCGATAGTGAGGACGGGCTATCCGCAGCGGGGAGCATCTTGCGGAGCTCTTCCCGGACGACTTCACGGATGATGTCGCGAATGCCGGGGATGCTAGGGCTGATGTCGTGGCCCAATGCAGAAGAAGCAGCGATGCTCGAGTGCCGATGGTAGTGGCTGGCTCTTGCGAGGAGGGCACGTTCCATGTTCGTGGCTTCCTTGACGAAATCTTCGACGGTGGCTGGGAGGTTGCGGACAAGACCACCGAAGATGTCATCCTTTACGCCTCGCATCAGGATCCGCAGCTTCTTTTCGTCGGTGGCTTGAGGGTCGGCGCGAGCGACCAGGCGCAGAACATCCTCGACGAAACTGGTGATCGTCTCGTTTGCGCCCTGGGTCCTCATTCGAAGAAGGTCCTCGGCCCTCTCCCGTCGATATTGGTTGGTGAAAGTCCGTCTCAGCGCATCCTTGCAGGCGGTCCACGAGGTCAGGGAAGTTTCGCGATTCTCGAACCAGTGCCTGGCCGTTCCTTCGAGCGCGAAGTAAAGACTCTGCAGGCGCTGTTCTTCCGTCCATCGGTTGTGCTGGGCCACTCGCTCGTACTGCTGTAGCCAGTCCTCGACGTCTTCATAAGGCTCACCATGGAAGGACACGGGCGTACGGGCAGCGACGGGTAGGACAACGACGGGTGGAGTGGTCATCGTCGCGGTCTTCTTCTTCAGTTTCTGCGGCAGGGGTCCGAATTCCGGGGATTGGCCTTTGGTACGGCGGCTTGCTCGGGCGTCGGCGTCTTCTGCGAAGGGTAGCCTTCCGGGGCTGAGCACCTCACTTGGCCGGGATGTTTTCGGAGGGGTACGCTTCACGGGCATAGAAAGCAATACCCGCACCTCCACCAAAATGTCACGAATGACAATTGATGAGGCGATGATAACTGAAGAAACTAAACGTTTAATGGGGCGAACTTGTGCCCAAAACAAAAAGGAAACAGAAGTAACAGCAGAGCGTCGCGGGCGTCGATGGTCGGCGTAACAGCAGGATCGAACGCTGGGGCGAGACTGACTCCGGCTCGTCACGCGGAGTCACCTTATGTACCCTGCGTGGGTTTCTGGAACATTCGGCGTAGAACGTTTCGACGCTTAGAACATTCGGAACTCGATCAGACGAGAATGTTCTCGAACTTACGAGAACGCCAAGTTGAAAGAATAAATAAATAGACATCCCGCTAGCTGGAATCGAACCTATACCTTCCGCGTGACAGCAAAGCGCGCTAATCATTTTGCCACGCACGGGCTCGCTGGGCGACGCGCGTGGCAATACTAAGAGCCTGGACCCGATTTCTGGTTTTAGAGTATGACGAATAAATCGTAGAGGCTATCAATCACTTCAAGCCAAATTTATCTACTGGAGCAGATCTCATTGCAAGAGTTGTTTTCAAGGTTTGTGGTGACTTGCTTGCACCAAGTTTGAAGGATATTTTAAATTTATCTCTGGGTTCTGGTGTATTCCCATTGTTATAAAAGAAGGTGGTTGTCGTTTCAGTTTTAAAGGAGGTGATGCTTCAGTTGTCTGTAACTATCGCCCTGTTTCGTTATTGTGCGGGTTTTCGAAAGTGTTTGAAAAGCTGATGCATTAAACGTACTATGTTTTCTATTTGTCAGAAATCAATTGCCGTGTAGCATGGGTTCTCGAAAGGTCGGCTGGCTGGGACCAACTTGGGTTCCTTTTTGAATTACTCCGTACCTGTTGTTGTGCACAAGGCGCAGGTAGATGCTATTTACATCGACATGTCTGAAAGCCTTCGAGAAAGTTGACCATGGGGTGCTCTTGAACAGCCTTCTTTAAATTGTTGTTGCTCGCTGTTATGTATCTGGTTTAAAAATTATTTCTCATATCGTGTGAATAGGGTTCGCATATCTAGCACCCACTATAAAAAGTTTCGTTCAATTTTAGGTGTCCCCCAGGGGTCTACACTTGGGCAACTTCTGTTCTTTATATTTGTTAGCGATATAACATCATATGTCAAAAAGGCTGAAATACTACTGATCGCAGATTACATTAAGATTTATATGAGTGTCAATTATCTTGTTGATTTCAACGTGTATCCAAAGTGACGAGACAAACATACTCCGCTGGTGTTCAGCGAATAGCTTGCTTCTAAATCCTCTTAAGACTATTGCTGCTTCTTTGTGCCGACGCTATGATGTTATACCTTTCCCCTACTTTTTAGGGGGAACGTAAATCAAACGGGTGACTGTTGTTATGGATCTCGGAGTTTGATGGCGTGCTTTGATTCAATGCTCATGTGTCTGTTGCTGTCGGAAATGCAACGAAAATGCTGGGCATGGTTTCCCGTATGGCTAAGCAGTTCAGGAACCCTGCATGTTTGATTCGTTTATTTTGTGCGTTAGTACGATCTAGGCTCGAATTCGGTTCAGTCATTTGGAATTCGCTACCTCGCCCAGCAGTCGCTTGAGCGTTAAATCCATGCAAAAATGGCTGATACGTATTGTATATGATAGATACTTCCAACGTGGCTTTTATTATAGATATGAATTTCTTCTTAATAGAGTTTCTCTCGTGCCTTTGTAAACCAGAAGGCTAGAACGTGATCTAGTTTTCTTGTACAACTTTGTGACACTGAGCTTGCTCGACACTGACTTGCTTTTGGGCTGCGTTAATTTCCACGTTCCTTGCCGTGTTACTATACCCGTTTTCACCTCAAGAAAACAGTAAGTTTTGCGCATTGTTCATACCGGCGAAATAGTCTCTCGCCAGATTTGGTTGTCGGAGGCACAGGCGATACTTTTGTTGTTTGAAACGTGTACTCCTTAATAAGATAACGTGTATCCACTCCAAAATGCTACTAAATATATCTTAAATCTCCACCTGAAAGGTGAAAATTGAGTAATCATCTGCAAGAAGCCGGACTTTATTTCCTATGGTTCTTGAGGTGAAAACAGGTATAGGCATTTGACTATATTCTACGTTCATTTAATTTGTAGTATGTTGCCAATGTCTCGTTTGCTGACTTCGTTCAATAGAAGCGCATTGTATAGCCTGGATATATTCAGTGGCATATCAGTTTTCCGTAGAACGTTAAGATACCACGCAGCAACCATTTAGCGTGCATAATTATTGTGTCACTGGTCAATTTCATGTTATCTCGACCTTTGATCGGCTATGTTTGTTCGCTTGGCTTTTTACTTTTCTTATTGTGTGTACCATAGTGAATTACTCTATGCTTGTTTTTGGACACATTAAATAAATATTTAATATTATTATTATGATATTAAAAGATGCGCGCCCTACAAGAACCTCTCGCGAATAATTATATCTCTCCTTTTTGGTGTGTCGGGCAAGGCGAACCAGTGTTGCAGGCGTTACCGATAAAGAAGGTAACGACATACGTCACTCTTTACTCGCAAATAAAAGAAACGCGTTACAGTTAATGTTCCCGACAAAAAGTAACGCAAACGCAAAAAGTAACGCGCGGTCGTTTTGCGTTACTTTTTATAGTGTGAATTAACACGTTTTACTCTTTTGAGGATAGACGTATGCCTAAGCGCCATATTTCAAAAAACGTTATGTTCATGGAGTAACTGAACATAATTACTTTATGTTTTTTACGGTTTCACAAAAAACAACGCAAATAAAAACGTAAAAAAACTCACAAATGCACATAACATGGCGCCTAAAAACACGAAAAAATAAAATGTAATTTTTTTAAGTCTCAGGAAGAAGACAGTAACAAGCAAAGTAACTACGTTGCCGAAAAAGTAACGCGTTACTGGCAACACTTAGGCGAACTAATATATTAAATATTTTATTTCTAAAGAAAATTTAAAAAAGTTTCCTACAATACCGGTTTATGTATGGAACAACTGAAGCGAGAGAAAATATACATTTGAGAAAATTTGGCTTTCGAGTCTTGAGAGATTTTCCGAAACGGTCGTTTGTCTTCGGCTTTCTTTGTAGGTTACACTGCCGGCTGCGTCACACTAATTGTGCAATTTGTCTGGTTATCTCAAACCTTAGGGAGATTCTGGTGGTCCGGCGTTTGTGACAAGTGGTCGGAAGTCATTGCAAGTTGGAATCGTTTCCTTCGGTTCTGATAAACATTACTATCATTCTGTGGTTTTCACCAAAGTCAGCTCTCACATCAAGTGGATTGCTGATGCACTGAAGAAGCTCGAGTAAATGCTACACTTAAGCAAACATTGGTGTATGTGTCTGTCTTTAACCTCAATGGACATTGCAATGATGCCTGGGTAGCACTTGCAGCGGCTGTGGCCCGTATGTCGATAGAAACAAGAGATGACATATTGGCTCTAGTGATTCTTTTAGTACCTTTGATTATAAGCTCAGACAGAAAGCGCCGTCCAGTTTATTTGTAAATAATGTAAATAAACGCAGAATGCTAACAATTAGTGACCCAGGATGTACGCACAGAACACAGAAGTGAACAGCAATGGCTTCAATTTCGGACAATTTTCCGAAAAGAATATGATGCTTGATTGAATCAAAAGCTTTTTTGAAGTCAAGAAACACTCCTACTGTATATAACTTCTGCTCGAAATTGTCAATTATTTTATTTTTGATGTTTAGCAGCGCCAATTCAGACGATTTTTGCTTCTGAAAGCCGTACTGTTGATCAGCTATAACATTATTTTGTTTAAAAAAATGTATTAGTCGTGCATTAATAGCTCCTTCTATGAGTTTGGAAAAAATGGGAAGAACGGAGATTGGTCTGTAGTTATTTAGGTCATTTTTATCACCTCCTTTGTGAATCACCGACACTCTTGCTATCTTTAATTTATCTGGAAATATGCCGGTACTCAGAATTAGATTACATATATGTGAGATTGGCCCACTAATTAAGTGAGCAACTGATTTTATAGGCTGGGATTTTATACCATCTTCACCACAAGCACTGTTATTCTTAAGTTTGTGTATTAGGCTGTATACTTCGGTTTCAGTAGTAGGAAACAAAAATATTGAACTCTCAATACCCGGTGAGATGTAAGATTCGTAATCACAACTACTAATGACATTGCCAGGGGAAGCACCGGACATCAAAAAGTGGGCATTAAATTTATCAGCAAGCTTAGCCCCTGTACAGGACATGCCTTCAATTATAAGCTCAGAAATATTTTTTCTTTCGTTTTTAGAAAGTAGGTCGTTTACATTTTTCCACACTTTTCTGGGGTTATTATATATATCTGCGAACTTATTTTCATGATACACATTTCGTGCTCGTTTAATATCAGCGCCTAGTTTATTTCTGCTCTTTTTAAATTCAGCTAGATAATCCGGATGTTTTGTTTTTATAAAAAGGGCGAAGAGCTTATCTCGTTCTTTTATTCTCCTAAGAAGTGCGGCATCAATCCAAGGCTTTCTAGACTTCCTGTTCCTTTTAAATGGAACCATTGGAAACGCTTGATCATATAGTATCTTAATTCTTGTAGAAAAAAAGTCGTATGCTGCAATGGGATCATCCAACCGAACAACGAAGCTCCAGTTTTCCTCCTCGACTAAACTTTGAAACAACATAATATTTTTCATCATTAATGACCCTATACATAATGGGTGCATGACTTGTGGGTTCTTTACGTTGTGTTGAACAAGGTGGTAAAAAAATAAAAATAGGTAAATGGTCACTGAGATCCGATAGCAGAACACCCGCCTCTAGCTCATTCACCTGACAGTTTGTAAAGCACAGGTCAAGCAAGGTCTGAGACATTTCCGTCACCCTGGTCGGGACATGAATTACATTTTCATGACCAAAAGAATGAAAAACATCAAGAAGCCTTTGTCTGGCTGGATCTGCCGATAATACATCTATATTAAAGTCACCACAAATAATAGCATGTTCACCGATTTGGGCGCACCATTCCAGCATGTTTTCCAGGAATTCTAAAAACGTGGCTACTGTACCCGAAGGAGGTCTATACACAACGACAACTATGGTACCTGCACACTTTACCATGAGAGACTCATAATGGGGGTTAATTATAGAGAATTCCGACACGACATGTATATCTAGGTGTTCCTTTATGTACAGCGCCACACCCCTCCCTCATATTGTCCCGGGACATTGACGTGCATTCATATCCCGCGAAGTGAACGACATCGTAGTCGTTTGAAAACCAGGTTTCAGTAAAAGCTAAAATATCAAAATTATGGTTTAACTGATCGAGTAACATGTCAACACCCTCGTGTTTATTTCTTAAACTTCGCGCGTTCAAATGAAACAAAGAAAATTGTCTTTTATCGCGCAGTTGATTGAAGTGTTTAAAAGAATCCGAATCATAATAACTGCATTTTGACTGCGAACTAAAAGTATCGTCAACATCACCAAACAAGAAAGAAGCGTTAGTAGCCATTGTCACAATATAGAAATAAAAATTGGCGAGTTACGAAACCCATAAACAATACTCAGTCCATTCGCGAAAATTCGGCCACCTCTCTACCGCACATACATACAGGGGAAGGAAGGTCAAACGTCGGCAGCAAGGGGAGCTTCCACCGAGGAGGCTCGTCAAGGACGTCCCGACAGACCGGCGAAAGCAGGGGTGGGGGGTGGGAGCCGAGGAGCATCCGGGCTTCGAGTCTTCCTCAATCTGCCCTGCCGCTGCCAGGGGGGCAAACAGCCGACCTCCGCGTCTTCGTCCCGATCGTCCCCATCAAGGTCCCCAGTCCCCTCGGTGCCGCTCGCTTCCCCCGAAACCGGTTTCTCCGTCTTCTGGTGCTCTTCGTCCATGGAGCGGCCGTCCAGCGTTCCCGTCTCCACACTGCTCGATGCGAGTGGACCGGGCACCGCGCACGGGATTTCCGCCGGTGTTGTTGCAGTGTCCACCTCCAGCTCTCTCCGAGGTGCAAGTCCTTTTTAGGAGGCAGTTGCCTGGACGGGCTGGTCTCGGACATTTCCATCTCGTCCATAACGGCGCCCAACTCACTGGTGTTCCGAGCCACAGCCCCGGTTACCCGAGTCATGCTCGCGTATGTGGGGACGCAGGCGTCGGCACTGTGACCGAAACCTCGGCACCTGGCGCACCAAGGCGTCTCACACTGTCGGCGCATATGTCCCACCTGCCCACAGCGGAGGCAGGTAGGTGGTCGGCCCGGCACAGACACGAGGACGTCCACACCGAGAATGCAGAGCTGCTGTGGGATGGCGTTCACCGACACTCGCTCGTGAAGTAGGAGGTGCACACTCCGTGTTGTTGACTCAAAGTCCTCGTAGCCGGGCTTCCTCCATCTCTCCCTGACGACGCTCTTCACCTCGCCGAAGGAGGCGAAGGCCTTTGCCACTTCTTCATCGGGGATGAATGGTGGCAGCCAGTGCACCCGTATCTCCTTTTCGGTGCGGTTCGGGTCGATCACGACGCACGTTCTTCCTTTGATTGTAATCTTCCCCTGGCTTGATATGGCCTCCTTTGCTTCCACACTTTTAAGCGTTAGTAGCCAGACGTGGTTATACCGGAATGCCCCAATAGCAGTGACATTTTCTTTTCCCCCAGCATTCTTCAGAACTTCCTGGAAATCGTCGATTCGGTAGGGCCTTGCATTAGGGTCACAGTGAAGAAAAACCGTATTCGCGACGTGCTCACCCGTTGGCAGGGGCGGCAGCAGCATCCTGTAGCTTCCTTCCGTGGCCGGGGCAGGCTGGGTGGCCTCAGCCGGCGGCGCCGCTCCATTCGCGTTCATTTTGCGGAGCTCACCCAGAACACGTCCGTCTCCCTCGATAGACGTGGAGCGTCTCGACATGATTACGGTCATGTCGAACTCCTGCAGACGTAGGCTCCACCGGGCGAGGCGTCCAGAGGGGTCCTTCAGATTCGCCAGCCAGCAGAGCGAGTGGTGGTCTGTGACCACGCGAAAAGGACTTCCATAGAAATATGGGCGAAACTTTGTTATTGCCCAAACGACAGCGAGGCACTCCTTTTAGACGTTGAATAGT